>JBAMIE010111750.1:0-16393 GCA_037177295.1 Kaempferia parviflora | reverse complement strand
TATTTCTAAAATATTATGTTAATGATAAATTAAGTGAAATAACAATATTAAAGTATTTTAAAAAGATGTGAGATGAATGTACTTTAAATTGGGCATCTCCCCTTTCATCACCTTTTATTCCTCTGCCTTCACTACTTCTTGATGCCAATTTGAATAAGTATCCTATTGATCCTGAGTAAAAAAGAATATCCTTAAGTATAATATAAATGGTAATCATTATTTCAAATAGAATTAAGGGCTAAAATCAAAAATTTAAAATTTAAATTCATTTTCAACTACTTAAAGTCAAATTTTAGACTTTTTAATGGCAAAAATAGATGTATATTAATATTTAAAATTTTAAAATATCATCCCTCCTCACTACGCCACTCATGGTGAGGGGATACACGGATAGACATTTTGTTGATTGTATTTTTGACGATTTAAAACTTTAGAAACATTGCCAAAAAAAAATATTGATATTTTATTTTTTTTTCTTTAGTATTAAAATTTTAAGACTCAATCCTTTGAGAAAACATAAAAAAGAGTGCCTCTTCTGCAATGACACCTCTATTAGACCATAATGAAAAAGACTTTGCATCACTTATAATTGTAGTTCTTATTTTAATTTATTTACAACAAACCCAATTTTTTATATACTTTTAGACCTACAATAAGAGAATAATATTTAAAAATAATTACAATCACAACTAAACTTTTTAAACCAAAAAAAATAATAAAGCAAACAATTTCAATAAAACTGTTGATTTTTATTAATTTAAGGAAAATTTTCTTTAATCTAAAATATAAATAAATTTTAGATAATATTTATCACAAAACTAAAATTGTTTACTTTTAATAAATACACTGAGGTAATAAAAAATTGTTTAAGTTCTAATCTAACTTTGTTATACTAATCAAAGAGGAGACATTTAAGGAACACTGTATATTTTATATTATTTTAAATTTTATGGACGAGTCTAGTGAATAAAAAACAATACTAAAAATTAAATTTTAGCATATTTTAAAGGCCTTACAAAATAAAATTCATATAATGAAATTTTGGCTCGTGATGTTTTTCGTTAACTGCGATTAAATTTAATCAGTTTCTGACCGTTTATTTATTTTTTAATAAAAATTTGTGACTAAGCCAATCTTTGGTGGGATGTTATTCGCAAGATTGATTCACAAGATTATGATTAAGTGACAATTATTAATTTTTAAACAAGTATAATTATGTAAATTAGAAATTAATAATATTTACTAACGAAGTTATATTTAGGTGTTTTGTATTTTATAATTTTATGCCGAAAGAGTCAAAATTTTGACAAAAAACCACAAAATTAATTGAAAATGACAATTAAACTCTCACCTTTCTACCAATAAATAAATATATAAACAACGGCAGGCTTCGTATTGATCAGGTCTCGTTTCGGTGCTCTCTGCTTTTATTGCTCCCTCTCGCCCGCCGCCCTCTTCCTCGTTTCTATCGGCCGCCAACCAAACGGCGAGATATCAAGGGAGACGAGGAGTAGGTTGGGCTGAGAAGTGCTCGCGCTGATTTCAGATCCGCCAGTTCGATTTTTGGCTTGAATAATGCAGGTGATGATTCTATGTTCGAATCTTTGTTCGAGCGCTTTTTAGGTTTTACCCGATGTTTCCTCTGCAAAGGATTGATTTTTCCGCATGTTTTTAAGTGATCCGAGTATGTTGCTACGGTTTTTTCAATCGATTTTGTGTTTTTGGGTTTAACTTGTTCATCCTTGCCCAGTCTCTCCGAAAAGCTGAATTGTTTTTTCCTCGTTTTCCCCCTCTTGAAGGACTCGACTATTTGTTGTAACTTTACTATTTCTTCCTGCGCTTCTGCATTTTAATGTTTCTCCCGTAGAATCTGTTGAATGAAAATTCTTTCCTTGGTTTCTTGTGCAGATTTGGTAAAAAGTTATAAATTTTTACTACATTATCTCCTTCATCCTGTTCTTAATTGTAAGAGGCCAATAGAGCTGGATTCGGAAGTCGCAATTTTCTGAACCACAACACGAATTCCAGGTTCTGCTGTGATAGCAATGGCGGGTAAGAAATTGCAAGCGGTTGAGAAGAACAGTGGCGGGTTCCTTCAACCTTTCCCAGAACTGGGCTTCTCATGGAATATCCAGCCTTTCCATGACCTGAGCTTCGCACGGAATATCCATGATAGTTCGTTTCCCTCCGGTGGCTTGTTTGCCAGTGTTAGTCAGATGGGAGTTGGATTTGGGGTTTCTTCAAAATGTCCTGACGTAACACCTGAGGCAGGTTTTCAGGTTATTGGGACTCCTAATGAAGCCACAGAAGATGTGACCGATTATGTTGAAGAAGTTTTGGCTAACAAGAAGAAAAGTATACTGAAAGTAAGAATTAAGATCAGGAATCCTCATTTGAGAAGATTGCTTAGTGGAGGAATTGCCGGGGCAGTGTCGCGGACTTGTGTTGCACCTATGGAAACAATTAGGACACACCTTATGGTTGGGAGCAACGGGAACTCAACGACCGAAGTTTTTCAGAATATTATGAAGACCGAGGGGTGGAAGGGTCTGTTTCGTGGTAATTTTGTCAATGTCATCCGTGTTGCACCTAGCAAGGCCATTGAGGTAAGGGATATAATGTCGATTGCAACCATATTCTCTTTTAGTTTAATGTTGATCTATTGGTTGGATACAACACTTAATTGTCGTCACTTATATGAATTTTTTTGATAAATTGCTTAATGATGCAATATATACCATTCTCACCAGCATCTAGACATCGATTATCATTAGAAAGCAAATATTACAAAAAAGGGCATTGCTCATGTTGAGCATAAGGTTTAAGGCCTGCAATAAGTTTCCAATCTCTACTATACGTTTAAGTTTCTAATCTGTCATCTACATTTTATTGAAGTTTTTTAATAACAGAATGGTTGGATATGCCTCCTTATTTGTGCCATCAAATTTTACAAACTTTATTATGTGAATGTTAGAGGGAATCCTTTTTTTTGTTTCTGTTCAGTATTTTGCTTATCTGCAAACCAAATCTTTTTGGATGATTCCATAGCCATCTTTTAGGCTATGTTTTGTATTTTGAGGAGCCTGTTGTGATACAGTACGATAGGATGTGGAAGAACTGGTTTGAACAATGTTGCATGCATTTGCAACCTGTTGAGTTATATCTTATGTGTTCTTTTCTCCTAATAAGGTTTACGACTGTATAATTAATATTTATTTTGTTATTCTATTAGTCATTTGTATACCACCAGGTTCATGTTTAATAATTATTTTCTTTATTGTCTGATTCTTATGATCTGGTTGCAGTTATTTGCTTTTGATACCGCTAAGAAGGTTTTGACTCCCAAGGAAGGTGAACAGCCGAAGCTTATGATTCCCCCTTCATTGGTTGCTGGGGCATTTGCTGGAGTCAGCTCAACTCTATGCACATATCCTTTGGAGCTACTGAAGACACGACTAACTATACAGGTCGGTTAAAGTCATTGCAGTAAGTATCTCATCTACATCTTTCATCTAACTCTTGTTTCCTGTGCAGAGAGGTGTGTATGACAATCTTCTACATGCATTTGTGAAAATCATACAAGAGGAAGGCCCTGCAGAGCTCTTCAGAGGTCTCACTCCAAGCCTCATAGGAGTCGTGCCATATGCCGCCACTAATTACTATGCTTATGACTCCTTAAAGAAACTTTACAAGAAGGCCTTCAGAAAAGATGAAATAGGAAATGTTGCCACACTTTTGATTGGTTCCGCCGCTGGTGCTATCTCAAGCAGCGCAACTTTCCCTCTCGAAGTTGCAAGGAAGCATATGCAGGTCGGAGCTGTCGGCGGTAGGCAGGTCTACAAGAATATGCTTCACGCACTTTTGAGCATACTGGAACAGGAAGGGATCGGGGGGCTTTATAAAGGCTTGGGGCCAAGCTGCACGAAGTTGGTACCGGCCGCCGGGATCTCATTTATGTGTTATGAGGCTTGCAAGAAAATCTTAATCGATCAGGAGGATGCATAACTTGTGTTCTCCCAACAAACATGCGGACACTGAAATGTGAGATTTTAGGCTTTTAGTTGCAGTTTTCGGTTCAACAGATTTTAGCTCAAACGGAGGCTGTTTGAGACTCGGATAGTATACATGGGGCAATACTCTATTTTTCCCCTTTAAAATTATCTTTAGCTTTGTGATCCATTGAATGGGACCAGATCTTATAGTCTGCAAAATAAAGATTGTTACAAACAAGTTTGACTAGTTTATTATCATTTAGGTGGATGTATTCAATCAAGAGATTTAATAACTTTTATTGATTTATTTTAAGTTTGACTGGTGATAGATTTTTATGGATTTGATAGATTTTAATTGATATTTATAGAATTACACATAGTAGTAAAAAGATTTTCATTGAGTTTTATAAATTTTTTTTACAAGACATTTATAAATTTTTTTTATAAAAACATGGATTACATAATTTAATAATATCTTCAAATATGACTACCAAGAAGAGATGGGGATCATTTTGTCCTTTTCTTTTTGACGGCAGAGATGGGGGTGATGGCGGCGTTGCCGACGACATCGGAGGGAGTAAAGCTACAACGGCGATCAAAGAGCAGACACTGTAGAAAATAAAGTGAGTTTTCATCGCTTCCTTAGTTGTCAAATAGAGCGACATCTTCCTTCCCAGATCATGAGTTGCAGTTTTAGGACAGTACCTCCATAAAACAATGTCAACAAAGCACCCAGAATGAACAACCAAAGTTGTTGCCACTTCAAGACGAAGGAAGCAGGGGAAGACAAAAGAGAGGCAACGGCAGTCGAAAGAGACGTGTATAATTAAAAGTCCGTAGAAATCTCTAGAGTGAATAGATGACTTTTTCTTTTATTTTTTATGTTTTACCAAGAGTTTAAAGTATATAATTTTTGAATTTTAAAGACTCATAAAAATCTATTGAAAATTTAGATACTAAAAAATTTTCATATAGTTTTAAAAAATTAAATTTCAATACCATGTAACTTTTTAAAACTCTATAAAAATCTAATTTAAATACCACTAAATTTCTATGAAGTTTATAAAAATTAAGTTAAATATATCTAGACTTTTAAAATACATAAGTCATTAAAAGTAATTAAAAATCTAAATTGAATACACCCCCTAGAGTTGTTTTACATGATTAAAGAATTCCTAGATCATCTCGGACAACAGATGATTCCCTTTTCGACTGAGATTGTTTTATACGATGATTTCCTTTTAGACAACAGATCATTTTAGAGATATTACAAATATGTGATCTGCTATGATCTATATGTTTAAAACAGGGCGAATATTAGAGAGTTTGTTAGCATATACAATTGGAATCAAATTCGAGGCACAAATCGACTGATTATGAATGCAACGAGAATAGAATATAATATCGCAACAACGAGATAGGCAAGAAAATTACATATTCGCTAATAAAATGGACGAGGGGATATTCATATTTAGTCATAATTGACAATTTTCCGATGCTGTCCCTGGACTGGTCTCGAATCTTAGTAGAAAAATAGACTGCTGTTGATTCATGGAAATGGCCGATTAATAAGAACCCAAATTAAAAAATTTCTACCAAGCCAAAAACAAAAGTGACAAGTCTTTCGGTTCTACTGATCTTCTCCACCATCTCGCTCATTTGTTGCAGCAGCCATAAGCTCATCGAAGTTTGCTGTTTTCCCAAGTAAAATCTCGATCTGCATAGAAACACAAATGAGCGTATGAAGCATTGCTGTGAGACATATTGTTGTTGCTCAGTCGAAGCTTTTACCTTTGCCTTCTGCAATGGCCGCACCCTTGTATCATCCTTCACTTCAACCAATGAAGTCGCAATCTCTGGAAAAAAAATTTGTTGATGAAAAAGCAGAATTCAGGTTGCATCTATTAGTGGAATATCAACAGGTTTGGTGAGTGAAATCTTACTCTTCTCAACTGCAAGCCCATTGTTTTTGAGTATCTCTGTAATCGTTACTACAGTTGAAATGGCTGAAAGGTTGAATAACATTAAGATGAGAGACTGATCGTCCAGGAAAGCAGAAAATACTTATTACGCAGATAAGATCACAAATATAAATCAAATTGAGTGTGCTTGAATATGCAAAATTAGTAAACCACAATGAATCTAATAAAGCATTTTTTTGTACTAATGAAATTCTCCATTCCATGAAAACTATCAATCTGCTATAGTGTTGAAAGAAAAGGGCTACAGTAATAGAAACAAATTGCACGTTGATATTAAAAACATTACAGAAATAGTAGCTTGGCCTAGTGGTAAACAAACTAGATCGATCTGGAGTGCTTGGGAAAGATTTAACTTTGTGATCTACTGATTCTTTCCTAAAACAAGGTAGAAAGTTTGCACAGAACACCAATGACAAGCGTATCTAGGGGGAGAGAGTGGAAAACTCATAATCAAAGAGAATATGAGAAATCAAAAAATATCTTCCCAATTATGATGAAGCCAAGAACCGGGTGACTCATGCATTTAAATATCAAAACACATTAAATAACTGGGCAATCATCAACCAATAATTTAGCAATTTTGCTTTGTTAAAATTGTGTATTCTTAGGTCTCGAGAGTTAAATACCAACAAACCAAAATGATCTAGAAAATATGGAAGTCACCAAGATACCATTAGAAAGAGAGGGCCTCGAACAATGCTTATTCATGTTGAAAATAATTCAATGATGCATTCCTGCTTATTTTTGGCTTTTTTTTTTAACAATTCGAGCTAGCTACCTCAAATACTGTGTGAATTCAACTAAGGTGTGTGCTTGTCAAATCCCAACAAGCACTAAAAAATAAATTACCATAATTAATTGTAAACTTTGAAATACAAGTAAAATATGTCGATTCCAAAAGTTTTAGACTGTATTTATCACAAATTCCACACTCGATGTAGCATTCTACAAAAGCATATTAATTGATCAAGGAAAGATAGTTATCGAACAATGCGCAAAGAAACAATACCCATTCCAAGTGCCGAGAGCTCCACTTCATCGTGCTGTTGCATGTATCTCTGAAAAAAAAAATTACAGTGGCTTCGATAAATAAATGCAACCAATACGAAACACAACAATATAGAATCATCTTGAAAGCTAACAGCAATACAACGATAAAAGGCATATTGAACCCCCAAAAGGCCAAAAAGTTCCTCCTAAGCATCAAAATCATCAAACTAGATAAACATACAACAAATCATCTCAAATCAAAGATAAAATTCAAAGGAAATTGTTCGCATCATAGAATAAGAACATAAAACAAATCGAGCATGAGGCATTTGGCACCTTTGCGAGATTGACGTAGAAGAAAAGGGGCTTCTTCGTATTCGAGACCTGGATCCTATTCTTCTTGTGAATATCAGAATTGACGCTCAGATTGTTAACCTTTTCCGTGATCTCTTCCATCGACGCTGCTAGTTAAGGACAGAGGAAGACAGGAGAAGAAACCCTAATCCGCGCCCCCAAAAGCTCTACACAGAACCAGGTGGAAGATCTGAAGCATGACATATTTATAGGACGGATTGCAAGGGTAAAATGTAATTTTAAAACTCATTCTAAAAATAGTAATTAAGATAAAACTCTAATTTTAATTTAAATCAATTCAAAATTCATTCAACCATTTATATGTTATTTTCTACTTTAACAATGTTGTTATCCAACAATAATTTTAAATAATTTTTTTTATTTTCAGGTAACATTAATTTTTTCCAAATAAGAAAATAGTTAAAAATAAACATGATTTCTTATAGGAAAATTCAATTGAATGAAAAAAAGATTGTTTTTATGAATAAAAAAAATCAGATTTACTAATTAAAATTGAGAAAAAAATATAAAAATGCCTAAATATTAATTGAAAAACAAGTTAATGTTTAGATAGATTTCAAAGATAAAATTTTTACTAGCTGAATTAATATATTGTCCATAAATGTTTTGTTTATTTACAGCTAAAAATTTAAGATTTAAATTTATCTTTATTTTTAAAAATATTTCTTTACTTTGGGAGAGTATATTACTAATAAAATAGGATTTTGGAGTAGCATTTTAGTATTAATAAATTCTTTTAGGGGAGAGAAATTGGAAACAAAGAATATTATTAAGAAAAAAATCGAAAAAATTAAATAAATAGTTCTGAAAAATGTGACCGTATTTCAAATCTAATAAATTAAAGCGGTTTTTTGTTATTTTGCCCAGTGATTATCACGTGTGAAGTTAGCTAAAAGAAACTCATAGTTTGATTTTTTACAAGATGGGAGCAAAACATTAATGCAGGAATGAAGAACACACCTTCAAATTTGAATGATTAACACATACAAATTAAATATAAAAAATAACACACAATAATCCTTAACCAAACAAAAACAGAATTAGAGCTGATAATTATAGAATAATCTAAACTCTTAAAATCTTAATCCATCTGCAGAACTCTGTATCTCTGTCCCAGCTCAGCTTAAAGCCCAGTTCCTGCATTAAATATTAAAATGTGAACGAAATTAAAATTTAAAGGGAAAAAATGGGATAAATTCAGCGACTGATATATATAATATATATGATCATGTAATTACCATATTCTCTTGGTGCACTGCAGCGGAAGCATTCCACCCTGTTTGCAAAGTTGTGCTCGTTGCAACCAGATCTGTAATCATTTTTTTAACAAAATAATCTATTTTTTTTATTTGAAAAAATAAAGATTTTTCTTAATTGCATGAAAAATAGTTAAGAAGAGAGGAAGCTCGAAGACTGCATGCAGACCTGTGGCAGATCCAATCGCCGAATTTCCACCCGGCACGTCCGCCGCCGTGCCCCCGGGAGCTCTCTCTCGAGTCGTCGTCGAACCTCCCGCTTCCCGAGGAGTCGTCCTTGAACGCGCCGCACTTGAAGCAGGTGGCGCGGCTGGCGAAGTTGTGGGCTGCGCAGGCGCAGTACCAGTCGCCGGGGCGGACGTCGGCGCCGCCGCCAAACCCGTTGGAGGAGCCTCCCCCGCGGCGGCCGAAGCTAGTATAGTCGGAGCGGGGGTCGCCGGAGCTCAGACGTGGGTCGCCGCACCGCTGGCACGAGTCGCGGCGACTGAAGTTGAGGTGGTCGCAGGACCGGCACGTCCAGTCGCCGAGCTTCCTGTTAATCTTCTCCGTTCCTGAAACCGGCGAGAAATAAATAAATAATATTTTAGCGAACACAATATAAATTCATTTTTTTCTAAAAACTAACGCAAAATGGAAGGAAGTAAAAAAGGATGACATAAAGGTCATCAGAAATTTAATTACAATATATTGCAAAGACGACGAGGGCAATAGTTGGCTACCTATATATGCTTAGAGTTGGGGTTAAGTTTTATATCCTAAATTTTTATATTCATAGGGTATAGAATATCCGATAGATATATATCTATATCATTAAAGAATTGGATATGGATATCTTCTATATATTAGTCTGTAAACTATTATATGTACGATCATGGGCGACATCTGATGTGGCAAGCTGACACGACGTTTAATCAATTTTTTTAATCTTTCTCTTCTCTCTTGTATGCAGACTCTTCTCTCTTCTCATGCAGTGTAGCGTTATTTTGAAAAAAAATAACATTTCACAATATATATATATTTTTAAAAACAGCTACACAATATAGTTGTTTAAAAAAAACAGCACCACACAGAAAAAAAGTTACACTTTGTAACTAATTTTTCAAAAGTAGCTTAACAGTGTTGATTTTTTAAAAACAGCTAACAATGTAGTTGATTTTTAAAAACAACTACTCAGTGTAGCTGTTTTTCAAAAAACAACATTACGCAGAAAAAAAATAACTATATTTTTTTTCAAGATAGCTATATTGTGTAGTTATTTTTTAAAAAATAATTTTACGGTAGAACTGTTTTTTTTTTTAAGAACATCTCTACAGTAAATTATTTTTTTACAAAACAGCTCTATGATAAAGTTGTTTTTAAAAAATAACTACACAGTATAGTTATTTTGAAAAAAAAAATAGCGTTGTGCAGTGCCATTTTTTCTGCACAATTCTATTTTTTTCAAAACGGCTACACTGTGTAGCTGTTTTAAAAAAAACAGTGCTGTGCAACGTTATTTTTTTTCTATGCAGCCCTATTTTTTTTTAAAACAACGCTACACTGTATGCAGTAGAAAGAAAAAATCTACATGTAGGAGAGAGAAAAGAGAGATTAAAAAATTTGATTGAACGTTAACTCACCACATCATATGTCGCTCATGATCGCGTATATAAGAGTGTGCAGGCTAAAATTTCTGTATATATATATATAATTTAATCAAGTATTTAAGGTAGATATCAAGTATCGATAGTCCTCTATATTTTCCTCTATTCGATTGAGATATTAAATCCTTTATGTAATTGAGATAAAATTATCATCCTTACTTGCATTTTAATATTATATGATACAGTCGATGACGTTTCTCTACTGCACGATATTTTCAAGTGTGACAATTAATGAAACAGAACAAAACAGTCATATTATCCTATCTCAGAAAATCAGACACAAATAAACCGTTTTTTTTTTCCAACAAACAGATGCACTTGATGAAAGTTTCCAGCTTTATTTACAACAACAAATCCCAAAAAACAATGAAAATACACAACTTCGATATGAAATGAAAAGGCACTGCAATATATATACTTGATCGATAGTGATTTGAGAATGATTAAAAGAATAAAGGAAAAAAAACAGAGATGAAGAACAGAATTTAATGGATCAAGCTAGGGAATTAAAATGATACCTGATCTGTTCCGATCTCTTCCCAATTGATCCATGATTGAAAATTTAGGCAGAGATACTTTCAGTGCACGTACCTGGAAATACAAGGATTTAATTCAATTGGTATGAGGATTGAGGAGGAGAAGAGTCTTGCAAATCCAAATCTAGATCTAATCGAATTCCTAGGAAAGGAAGAGAGAGATTTGGGGGGAATCGATGGTCGCGAGGAGATCAGATCGAGCAACAAATGGGCCAATTTTAATATGTAACGTTTCTTGTAATCCTAACTTTCGATGTACTGTTCATTTTTCTTTATCCAATCGTATCATTTTCACATCCCATCCCATTCCAATCGCACATTATTATTATTATTATTATTATTATTATTATTATTATTATTATTATTCACACATTTACATTTAAATATATATTTAATCCATATAAATAATCCATTCTAGTGAATTTCTTGTGTTCTTCCCATCCAAATCCCATGAGCGGAAACCCATCGCTGAAATGTACCGTCGTACCCCGCTATGGAGAGACACTACGACCCTCAAGAAGCTCTCTAAACTCTAGCTAGCAGAATCCAGAAACATAAAGTGGCTTTTAGTTTTCCTCATTAATCCAGTGGAATTACTAGAAGTCATGTGACTAATGAAGTAAATAATCATGCCAAGGAGGACAGTCAAGTAAATGAAGAAAATGCCCGACTCCTGGCTACCGTTTGGCTTCCGATTCCCGACTGCCACTTGGCTACCGGCTACCACTTGACTCTCGAGTCTCGGCTACCGTTTGGCTCCCCACTCCCAACTAACACTTGGCTCCTGACTCCAACTTCCGTTTGGCTCCCGACTCTCGGCTACAGCTTGGCTTTCGATACTAGGCTATCGCTTGGCTCCCAATTCTCGGCTACCGCTTGGATCTCGACTCCCGACTGCCGCTTAGGTGAGCTTTTATGAAAGTAAAAGTGTTGGCCCCACTCACATTATTGCTAGAACGGCGAGAGAACGTGGACAGTTATTTTGGAATAAGTGAGCAGTAATGACTAATGACCCATTTATTCAACAAGCGTTCACTTCGGTAGTCTACCCACGGAGCAACGAGCAGGTTGAGGTGGTCAATCGAGAAATAGTTAGGGGTTGAAAATCAAGCTGGATCATGTTCAGGGAAGCTGAGTGGAGGAATTGGCCAGTGTCCTTTGGGCTTATCGGAAAACCCCTGGGAAATCACAGAAATGACTCCATTTCATCTTATCTATGGAGGAGAGACAGTTGTTCTCGTAGAAGTTGATGATGAGTCCATCGGAAGCGCAACGTATGGATTGAACAATGATGACTTGTTCCTTATCGATTTAGATTTAATTTCAGAAACCAGGGCGAAGGCCGCTACACGGTTGATGGTATATCATTAGATGATACGCCTCAACTACAACAAATGGGTAACACCCCGTTCGTTCCAGGTCGAGGAATAGCTGGTACGGAAGAAGGTGAAACTAGTCGGAGACTTGGACAAGTTAGAACCACGATGGGAAAGACCATTTCGAGTAACGGAGAAGGCGGGCACAAGAGCATACTATCTAACTGATTCCGAAGGTGTGAGGCTGGATCGACACTAGAATGCCAATCGTCTGAAGCCGTATTTCTCCTAGGGCTAGCTCAGTATCTAAACTTATCTTGCTTGAGTCTTATTTTATTAGTTATGTCGTTATTCCCCTTTTTCTATCAAGAGCATATGCTCACTTCTTTTTGAATGAACAACTATTTGTGGATCAGACTGGTTCCTCAAACTCCCATGATTCGGACATAGACGGGGTCGAGATCCTTTAACTGTGGTAACAACCTTATTGCTTTTTAGGAGTAGAGCATATGTCGTATTGCCTATGTCCTTTTCAAGATCCTTCGATTCGAAAATAGTCATAATTGAGATCCTTCAGATGCAATAGCAACCTCACTCCTTTTTAGGAGTTGAGCATATGTCGTATCGCCTGTGTCCTTTTTAAGGTCCAAACTCTCCTGACTCGGACATAGTCGAGGTACCTTCAGCCGTTGTAGCAACCTCACTCCTTTTCAGGAGTGAAGCATATGTAGTATCACCCGTGTCTTTCTTAGGGCTCAAACTCTTCCGACTAGGATATAGTCATGGTCAAGATCCATCGGCTGCGGTAGCAACCTCATTCCTTTTTAGGAGTTGAGCATATGTTATATCGGCGTGTCCTTTTTAGGGTCCAAACTCCCCCTACTCAGACATAGTCACGGTTGAGATCCTTCAGCTGCGGTAGCAATCTTACTCATTTTCAGGAGTCAAGCATATGCTATATCGCTTATGTCCTTTTAGGGCCCAAATTTCCCCGACTCGGACATAGTCAGGGTCAAAATCCTTTGGCTGCGATAACAACCTCACTCATTTTCAGGAGTTGAGCATATGCCATATTGCTTGTGTCATTTTCAGGGCCCAAACTCCCTCGACTCGGATATAGTCAGGGTCGAGATCCTCCGTTTGCGATAGCAACCTCATTCCTTTATAGGAGTCGAGCATATGTCGTATCGCCTGTATCCTTTTCAGGGTTCAAACTCTCCCGACTGGACATAGTCGGAGTCAAGATCCTTTGGTTGCGGTAGCAACCGCACTCATTTTCAGGAGTCGAGTATATGTGGTATCACTCATGTCCTTTTTAGGGACCAAAATCCTTGTTGGAGCAATCTAGGTACCTTAAGTTTTGATGTTTGGGCAAAGGTTTAAGTTAAAATTATTGTTGTATTTAATATATGCTTGTGAGTGTGCAGGATACAAGCAAAGAGGGAAGTCCAAGTAAAGGCTTGACTGGATAAGTCCAAGGAAGAGCCTTGGCGGCGTAAGCCCTAGTGGGACTTGGCATTGGAATACCCGACAACAAGGACCGAGGCCGATGGAAGCATCTAGAAGGCAAGGCGCGAAGGATGGGGAGGCATCCGAGGTGCGCAAGGCTGATGGAAGATGGCTAGAATGCTAGGTTTAGGTTGGTCGGGTGAGGACGAGTGCTGAGGGACTGTATTCGGGGTGAAACCCCTAGTTTAGGATTGTATCAGTCACCTAGTACTGTGACCAGGCGACTGGTGATGAAAATCAGCGAGAACAGAAACTCACAGAAAGATTGGTCGTGTGGACCAGTCAGACCAGTCGACTGGTCCCCCGACCAGGCGACTGGTGCAGGGCAAAACTAGTCGTTTGGCTAGCCGTTGAGTAGCCCTTGAGTGACCAGTCGTCTGGTGCTTGTAGCAGGTGACTAGTGGCGAGCAAAAAGACTGAGTGTGTTCAGCTTTTTACCTATATAAGCCAAGCTTGGAAATTTGGCTTAGGTTAACAAAATTTGGTGTGGTGAACATTAAATTAGTAGTCTACCTTTTGTGAGTATCCGAGAAGACTCGGAAGTGTTGTGGCGAGGTTTCTCCACCCACAAAGAGCAACACGAGATAACCGGAGTTCTGGGGCTTGATCCACCCAAGGATCGTAGGTTTCGTGCACCTTACGGACACGCCGTGGAGTAGCAGTAAGTGATCTTCGAACCACGTTACATAAACGTGTTAGGTTTGTCTTTCTTTATTGTTTTCTAGGGTTATTTGTTTGTTTTGTTTTGTATTTCACCTTGCACACTAACCCGTGAAGAAGACGAACGTTTTGTGGTGCTGGCGTATTCACCCCCTCTAGCCGGCGATATAGCTCCTAATAGTTGTGACCAGGTTTTCTGCAATTGTCACAAGGGAGGTGATGTCTGATTTTTGTTAGACATGTAGACCTTCAGAGTGTGGCACACATGTCTACGATCCTACACTATGAAGTTCTCTAATTATAATCTCTCCTATCATTTTACTGTGCTACTCTCATTTACACCCTTTTAGCTAATAGGCTAATAAGTAGTGTCATGACCCAGGCTGCTAGAATGGCTCCACCTATAGTTATCTCTCAATTAACTCTAATAATCATTCTTAAATCAGGAGTCAAACAGTGAACTGTGGACTAAACATGAGCTAATTGAAGTTTGACCAAGTGAGGTGATAGCAATAGTACTAACAAATTGGCCAATGTTTGTCAAACCTATCGGAAGTTATCTCAAAGAGGAGAGAACAACCACCATACTTTTCCTATGCAGGGAGTTGACAACAACAAGGATGTGAGTTGTGGTCAAGGCATGAGGGAGTCCATGGGGAGGAAGCTTCATGTTTATATAAAACAAAGGAAGTTCACCAAGAAAAAAGTTCTCCCTACCATTCTCTCTTTCGAATGTAAACTTTGTGAGTGTTTTTCCATTAACATAGTAGTCGAACGGCTCCACCACTATTCTTCTTCTTCCTTCTTGATCCACCAAAAAGCTTTTTCTCAACGGAAGACACCCACTTTCATAGTTTGCTACAACTCTTCCCACTTTCTTTTCCAGCATAAGCCCTTCCTTTAGAGAAGACAAATTCTATTTCCAATCTTGTGCGGACTTAAGCATCAAAGGACTAAAGTTGATTGATACGGTGTAATAGGGGTGAGTCCAAAGATGGTATTGGGCATGTTGGGGATCTTTCCTAAGCTAAGGGGGGTGAATGGCTCCATTCGCTTTCGTCGATGATGATGTGCAGCGGAATAGACTCTACGAAGACTCGACAATGCTAACACTAGGATTTACTGGGTATCCACCTCAAGATAAGGTGACTAATCCAAGGATCCTCTCTACTATAAAACAATTTCTTTTCGAAACAACCAGAGATGGAGAAACTGTTGGGACTTTTGCTGCCGGCTAGAGGGGGTGAATATGTCGGCACCCCAAAACGTTCGTCTTCCTACACTTGTTAGCTCACTCAGCGGAAATATAAACAAGAACTAACAAAACAAAAGAAATACATACAAACCTAACACGTTTGTTTACGTGGTTCGGAGATTACTTACTCCTACTTCACGGTATGTCCGTAAGGTAGACGAAACCTGTGATCCTTCCATGGATCAAGCCTCGGAACTCCGGCTATCTCGTGTCGCTCCTTGTGGGTCGAGAAATCTCACCACAACTCTTCCGAGAACTCTCGAATATACACACAAGGTAGACTACTAATTTGATGTTCACCACACCAAATTTTGTCAACCTAAATCAAGCTCTCAAGCTTGGCTTATATAGGCAAAAAGCTGAACACACTCAGCATTTTGCTCTCCACCAGTCGCCTGCTACAAGCACTTGGCGACTAGTCCCTCAACGGCTAGCCAAACGGCTAGTTTTACCCTGCACCAGTCGTCTGGTCGGGGGACCGGTCGACTGGTGCAGGCGACTGGTCCCGACTAGTCCACACGACTAATCTTTCTGTGAGTTTATATTCTCGCCGATTTTCATCGTCAATCGCTTGGTCACAGTACCAGACGACTGGTATAATCCTAAACTAGGGTTTTCACCCCGAGTACAGTCCCTTAGCACTCGTCCTCGCCCGACCAATCTAAACCTAGCCTTCTAACCATCTTCCATTAGCCTTGCGCCCCTCGGATGCCTCTCCATCTTTCACGCCTTGCCTTCTAGATACTTCCATCAGCCTCGGTCATTGTTGTCGGGTCTTCCAATGCCAAGTCCCACTTGGACTTACACCGCCAAGGCTCCTCCTTGGACTTATGTAGCCAATCCTCTCCTTGGACTTCATCTGCTGTATCTATCTCCTGC
>JBAMIE010111240.1:0-16413 GCA_037177295.1 Kaempferia parviflora | reverse complement strand
ACTAGGAATGATTTAGAATAGTGTTCTCTATATCATCTCACTATCGATTCAACTAATCGATTGATATAGATGTGAACTTACTATTCAAGGACATTATTATACTTAAGTATTTGGCACCAATACAAGTAAGTATAACAACCAAAAATGCCTTTATTAATATTGGAATTTGATACAATGAGATCATACAACAATCAACATTCGATTGGCTCTAGGGCTCTTACTAACAGATTAAACCCTACAACATATAAGGAATAATTAGCGTGAAAATCAGAATAAAAAAAGGAAGAAAATGCTAATTCTTTATTTTAGAGAAATGGGTGACAACTTGGCTAAGTCTCATATTATTTAAGAAATCAAATAATAACCACATAGGATGAAAATGTTAGTAATATCTCTATAAAAGGGGGTTTTCAATCACCTTCCAGGTACATGCACAGACACCCTACTTTACATATCATCAACTCTAATCTTCTTCATCTTCTGACTTGAGCGTCAGAGTGACTGCGCCGAGGATCCCCTCGACCATCATTCTAACTCAATTTTTAATGGTTGAGTTTCCTCAGGTTTAAGATTTTTCCATCAGCCCCTCTGCTTTATGTGGTGGTTGACAGATAAATTAGTTCTTGATCAACTCATTAGTAAATTATCATTTGACATTCATGGACAGGATCACTAAGTATACCTCCATATGAAAGGATTTTTTTCCCCTCAGGAATCTATCCTTATTTAATTTAAAGATTTTTTCGTTTGATAACCAACGTAGTTAAGTCTTGAGGTCAATATATGTCTATTTAGGTGAATTCGCTCGCCCCTAGCATCCCACCAATCTATCCCAGAGCTAACACGGAAAATATATGTCTATTTAGAAAGGTACACTAGGTTGTTATGGAAAAATTTGATAGATATAGAATCAAAATAAATCTGCCTTAGATAATTTTTTAAAAACGTTTTTTTTCCCGACTTTTATTATTTAGGAATCCCTGAGTTGACGCGGTCGAAATACATATGGATACAGCGCAGTTATTGATAATGACGAAAATTCAAATTAAATTGAGATGGCCAACTCGGACTGTGGACGACTTAGAGAGGCAGTGGGGCCCAATAAATATGGATCACGATCACAAGGTGGTGGCAAAATTAAGAAATCATCAATTAAAATAAGAAAAGTTAATAGTTAAAACAATAAACCCTTTAGGGCATCTCAATAATTTTTTATTTTTAAATTTATTACCATGGGATCGATTAAATTTCTAATTTAAATAAAAAACTTAGTTTTAAAATTAAGAATTAGACTTTTATTAAATTTTTATGGGTCCCATTAATATCTAGCTACATATATATTGCAATGGTTAAAATAGTAGGCTAATATCCATTAAGTTATATTCTTAATGAGTTTATAATTTTTGATGGTGTAGATGATGTGTTTAAAATAAATTTATTTTTTAGATTTACTATTGAAGATGCCCATATCTTCACCTCTTCCTGTATTATTCCGACAACGTGTTTAGCCCCTTCCTGCAAAATCTTGACCTCTTGCCTGCTTGTGATCTACAATTTTCAAAAACTCCGACTAAATTTAGAAAACATACTTTTTTTTTTTCACAATGTTTTCATTCTTCTTATTTTAATTAAGCAAATAAAGAAATAACGGTGGAGAAACATCAACTATAGAAAGATAATGGTGAAGAAAGATCAACAACTATAGAAAAGAAAGAGTGAATGAATAGAGGAGAAAATAGTTTCCTTTTTAATTAATTAAATAAAAAATTAGTTAATCCATGAATAAATTTAGGATCTATTTGTTCTTCTTCTAATTTTATACTAAACAAGCATATGGGAAAAAAAAATTAGTTGTTGGCATAAATCTACGGTGTGCTTGAAGACTTAGCGAGATAATTAATTTGAAACCATTTTGCCCAAAAAGTCCACCCTCTGACTACCAACACAAATGCTTATCCAACGGTTTAAGCAACTCGAGCCGCTCCTCCGCGTGCGCCGTCACGTCACCCGCCCATTGGCGGTTTCTCCTTCGTTTCGTCTGCTTCCGCGTATGTTTCGGAGGGTATGATGGGTGTACGCGGTCGTTGGTACCCGTCAAGAAAATGTTTTCGGACACTCGGTGGGCTCCACTCGATGAAGCTTTCCTGCTTTTTGTTTTCTTACCCCTCCCCTATTCTTCTTTTTCCATCTACTTCCTCCTCTCCGTCGCCTCGCTCTTGGTTTTCCCTTCCTTGTTCGGAGAATTTCGAGTACCTTCCTCTGCTCTTATTCTTTTCGGCTTGAGCGCAGAGAGCTTCAGATCGAGAGAGGCAAAGCCTGCCCAAGTTAAGCAGCAAAGGATTCCTTTAAGACGAACAAGGCCTGCTGACCCCCCTTGATTTCTTCAATCCCGTAAGTCATTCTCTTCACAATTGTCTTTGCTGTTATCTTCCTTGTGTTTTAAATGGGATAAGGGGAGAAAGGGTGATTCGATATTCTATTTTTTTTGAAAAAAATTGAATTTTGATTTTGGGGGTGGACAGTATGGCTGGCACATGAGCTTGGGAATCGCGTTTATGATTTCGTGGTGATCCGAGATCGGTTTATTCGTCATGTTGGTTGATTTTGTCTTTAACTAGCTCCCCGATTATGTTTTCACCGACTCTTTGGTTCTGTTTTGTTTTTTATCTGTAGCTAGCAGACGTTAGATTTTATTATAGTTTTTGTTTCTCGGATCTGTTCTTTTATTAGTGATTTGATACTGAGTTTTATGATTATTCCCATCTTTTCTGGTGATTATGCTTCCGCTCCCAATTTTTCCTACTTGTCCTAATTACTTCGTGATTTTAATATGGATCTGGGTAAGATTATCATTCATCTCTTCAGATCCTGATTGACTTAGTTCTAACCGGAAGGTAGAAGGATGACTGGGCCTGTATTCTGTTTATGTCTTGCTCTGGGGCAAATTCTAACTCATAATTTTCAACTCGATCTCAGGTTTAAACTAAATTTGGAATTTTACTCCACGGTTACAAAGAGTTGTGTAACATGTAATTTCTATTGGTTTCATTGCATTACACCTGTTATATTCATACTTTGTTATTATTTTTCGTTTTCTTCTTGTAGCATATTGTTTGGTGAAGAGTATAGATCTATTATGGTTGGATTCAGATGAATACATGTGCTAATCATGTCTCCTAAAACAAACACTTCCAGGTAGTGCAATTAATAATTTTGTCACTGGCCTTTGTTTCTGTATGGTATGAATTGAGGGAGTTTCTGCTTTCAAATAGTGAATACCAGCCACGGCACTATGAGTCCAGTCTGGGGAAGTATGGTGAAGAATCTTTAATAATGGATGGTTCACTTAGTCGTATGTCAAGTTGTGAGAGCTGTTCATCAAGCTATGGTAAATTCTTCTTATTTTGCTGCTGTTTTTCTTTTGCCAAAAAAAAAATCAGAGATTGTCATTGAGTTGCTTGTTTTACTGGTCTTTTCTCCAGGTGATTTACAAACCACTCTGAATGTGCAGTGCAGGTATATCTGGTTCACCTCTTTTGGTGTTACGTGGTCTTCTCTAGGAACATGAAGTTTAGGGGGGAAATTGTAAAATGAAGTAATCATATGCTAATTTAAAGAACATGATAAACAAAAACAACTAAACCAAAAATCTAAAGTCGTGCTCATCAAATTAAAATGTTTTTTTTTTATATATGTTGTTATTACTCAGGTATATAAACTAGGAGTATTAAATTAATTACAAGGGTACATAGAATAGCCCCTAACTTCTAGGATGCATGTACTCTAGCCTAATTTACGTTTCATATCACTTGCCTAACAATGAGAATCAATGGTGGTTACAGTTGCTAAATTATCCTGATTTCTGAAATGAATATAAAAAATGGGCCTATACTATTGTTAAGGTTTGTTTTACTTGCATGGATAACTAGGAGGGGGAGGGGAGTAGGGGCAGGATATTTTTTTCTTTATTTTTGTATTTCTTAACTTTTTTTCCACTTGATTGATTCAGTGATGCTCATGAGATTTCATCTCACGGGGAGAATGGCTTTGGCACCTTAAAAACTGATAAAAAACAGAGAGATTTTAATGCAAAGCCTTCACATGATGGAAGCAATGATGGTGGTTCTGGACATCAAATTTCATCTGGAAAATTTTTATCATCCAGTTCACTAGAGAGTACTGAAGAGGATAACAAACAAAGCAATGACCTCTTGGATGATTCTCAATCCAAAATTTCTAGTCTTGTTTTAAATAATATAGAAAATCACATGGATGGTGATATTCTGGCATGGCTTCCTGATTTTGAATCAGATCCTTGCATCTGGGTACCTCCTGAACCAGAAAACATGGAGGATGATAAACCCAGCATTGCTGACAATTATGAGGACGATGAGTACAGCGGTTCAGAGTGGAAACAGGCTAGCTCTTTAAGCAGTTTGGATGAGCATCATGGATTCATTCAAACTTCTAGAGAAAAAAGACAAAAAGCAATGTTAGAAGCGATGAATGGGCAATTCAAGATTCTTGTTAGTCGTTTTTTGGCATCAGAAGGTGTTACTTTTTCTATACTGGATGATGATAAAAGTTGGGTAGATATTGTTGCTTCCCTATCATGGAAAGCTGCGTTGCTTGTAAAGCCAGATGCTACTGAAGGGCGGGCAATGGATCCTGGGGCATATGTGAAGGTGAAATGCATAGCATCTGGTACTCCACAACAGAGGTAATGTGGAGGTGGAAATTCAGTTTTATGCCTCCTTTGTGATTTTGTCTATTATTTTGTCACTTGATTTCCACAAATCGGTTTCTTTATTGTGAAGCTCCTAATTTCAGTGAACTGATCAATGGATTAGTATTTAAGAAGAACGCTGCTCATAAGCACATGCAGACCAAGTTCAGAAATGCTAAACTCCTACTTCTTCAGGGGATTCTTGGTCATTCGGCTGTTGGTTTATCATCATTTAACTCCATGGAGCAGGTTTGATTATTAATATTTCAATTTATCATTTAAATTGTCTGCTCTGAATTTTTATAGCTCGAATCAGGAAAAGGTCTATTTGAAGTCCATGACTGAAATGATAGAGGCTTGCCATCCAAATGTGGTCTTGGTGGAGAAAAATATTTCCCGTGACATACAGGAATCTCTGATTGAGAAAGGAATAACTGTGGTGTCTGATATGAAACACCAGCGCTTGACAAGGATTTCTCTCTGTGCTGGTTCTCCTATCATTTCTTGTTCTGACTTTCCATCAAACTTGATTCTTCCACAATGCGATTTTTTCCATTTTGAAAGGTTTGTGGAAGAATATAATAATGCTAATGAAGGTGGAAAAAAGCCAAGCAAAACCTTAATGTATCTAGAAGGATTCCGGAAACCATTGGGTTATACTGTGAGTATGATTTTTCTTTGATCTTTTCCTTTTGATGTTCTTTGACTATTGCATCTCTTTAATCTTGAAATTGTTGACTGAGAGTCACATAAGCAATAAAATTGTGAACAATCTTGGTATTTGTCTTGAAAATGGTTTATTTATTCTCGTTCAATAGCATTTAACACTAGTAAGCTTGGTTTGCTAATGTTAAAATAATATATTTCATCAGCTAAATTTTAAGGACAACAATGTCTCTAGTGGAACTTGACAAGAAACTCGAGCTCAGCTAGAAAAGATTTTTTTAATAAAGAAGCTTGAGCATAAATGAACAAGATTGTATGTAGTCAAACTTGTCGGGATTGGTGCTGGCGTGGTAGAGGGGGGTGAATGCCTCTTGTTGCCTACAAAGTTAATGCTCTACAAAGTATACATCAGAAAGTAAATGAATACTAAAAGAAATGCAAACTAGGAGATACCATGATTTTTACATGGTTCACTATTCTCCAGAATCGCTACTTCCATGACCTATGCACACTGTGCCCACTATATTTTCTTCTCTTCAGTTGAGTATTGGAAGTGGAGAAACCTGTAATAATATGCATAGGAAAATACAATAAGAATATAACAAAATATGGGCGTTTTTTGCATTAAATGGTTGATCTCTTTCGCAGTCCCTTGAGTTCCTCTTATAGTCTTCATGTCTTATCCTTCCATTTGCTGATCTAGTCAACTGCACCTTCAAATCTTATTCAAATCATGTAGGCGTTGTTTGAACTAGTCACTATTAGTAGTTGACTGATTAGTGCAAAAGTGCTTAGTCAACTTCGCCAATTGATATTCTGTGAACTTCCCACAGAACTCAAGTGACTTTGTTAGTCGATTCTAAAATATTCTGTTTGCTCTAAATGAACGTATGTGGACTTAGTTAGTCGACTAGACAACTTTTTGTCTTTTGACAAAGTTTGAATCATCAGTAGGTTGATCCTTATCCATCACTTGATTGACCCAATTAAAATACCCTAATGAAACCAAACTTAAGGTATTAAACATGTAGTTGACTAATATGTATTAGGCGATTGGACTTTAACTTCGACCATATCTAAGGTTGAGTCTGTCTTTTGATGTCTACCTTAAACCGTATATACAAGTCACTCTACTCACATTTCTCATAGAGTTTCTCCAAGTCTTGATGTCTTCTACCATTGACCAGCCTATCTGAGATGCTTTGAGCCCTCAGTTTCTCCATAGCCATCTTGCTTCTTTGCTTATGTATATTTCCTCCTCGACTTGCATATTCCTCGTCTTGTAGTCTCTTGGACACACCATTCTTCCCTGATCTCATGGACCTCAAGCCATTGAGTCATCACAACCCTTGGCCATGCCAAGTCAACTTATATATGACCTTGCACAACTTAGTACATAAGTTAAATAGTCACAAATCTAACTTAAACCCTTTGTCATTTTCATTTTCATCAAAACCCTTTGCTGCTTAAATGCAAAGAAGGACACGAATCCTAATAAATTTTCCCTTTTGATGATTGGCAATCCATTTAAGTTAGTTAAAATCATAGTCAAAATTATAAATTAGGGAAAGTTTCAAGCTTCTCCTTCACTTATCCTCCCTCTTGAACTAGAAATTTTTGAAAATTTTGAAAAACTGGTTAACTTAACCCTTAATTTCTCTCACTTTACCACTCATCAAAAGACCCTCAAATTCAAAAGGTCTATTTGACTTGGTTAATGTGCTAGTTGGTTGATGATCACAAAACAGTCGATTGAGGTACATTAGTTGACTAATATTCTCACTTTAGTCGATTGCCACCTAAATTGTGCCAATCTTTAAAAAGTTAATGAAAAATTCTATAAAATTTCAAAAATTTTAAAATTTTGCAGGCAAATATATTTTATGTATTACTATCAGAGAAAAATAAATTTTCATAAAAAATGAGTGCTAAAAGCTATTTTTGGTGTAAGTCAAACTTATCAACATATATTAAGTCAAGTGCACAACTGATGGTTTTCCAACAATATAACAATTCGAAATTCTAAACATGTTTTTCAGAATTTTAAGGTACTTGCTATGTCAACCATATGAAAATTTTTTATTTATTCTAATATGGTTAACCTAAGGTCAATTAATAGTGAAAATAAATATTTAAGTACCTAAAACAAGTTAGGTCCAATTAGATTCACTAAAAAATATTTGGGTATTCATTTCTTAGCGATTGTTCCAATTAAACCCTAAGCTGTTTTTGCTTAAGTTTGCCCTTTGACTGCTAACTAACAAGTTCAAAGATTGTGATCTAATAGTAAACTTTTCTAAGACTAATTTTAATGAATCAATTTGTTTTCTAGCACTAGTTCTTGAATCCTAATGTCATGCAATTTATCACATGGTATACTATTGAGCTAAGGTTTTCTTTTAACATGTCATTTTTCATTTTCAATAATTAATTTTCATTTTATACATATCTAATAATCTATTTAATGAATTAACTAAATAAATTAACTTATATTCATAAGAGGAAGAATTTACCTCACTTATCGTGTTGTGATCTGAATTCTCCTCTCCTTGGATGAAGATATGCCATTATCAATTGCTATAAAAACTCAGCTTGCTTCATTATAGATGGATAGAAGTGTTAGAAGGATTCTATTGTTTGGTTCGATGTCCTCTGATGAGCTGGTCTCATCCAAACAATCAGTATTTTCTTTTAGGTTGTTTGTTCTTTACTTTACTTTTTTGGTTGAAGTTCCCTCTTTTTCTTTTCTTAGTTTTGGGTATTTGTTCTTTACATGCCCTTGTTGTAGTTGTATCATTTCGTCTTCTATCCTCCTTGTACTTTACATACTCTTTCACATCTTCCTTGTTCAATTTAAACTTCTTGCATTGAGATCCCAGGCAAACAATGAGGTAGTTGTTGACCACTGAACTCCAATATTGCATTTTTGGTGAAGCTTTCAATGCAATTTAGATGAGGTTATGTTTGACAATAATTTCTCACATTTATTAGTTCTTGAATTAATTGATTATACCTTGAATGTGTATTCGTGATTTGCTCCCCTTTCAACATTCTAAATAAATTGAACTTTGATTGCATCAGATCTCTGTGTAAACTTAGTTTTTGTTGACCCTTCATGCATTTCCATTATTCTCTCCCATAGTTCATTGGCTATGGTGTATTTATCTATTTTACTCATTTTCTATTTAGGTAAAGCTTGATCCTATGCCATATTTGCTTTAGTGTCATCTACCACCTTTTCCTTTGGCTTCTTCGTTAACCTAGAAAGAGGCAGCCTGTTATTATCATCATCAACAGAAAATTCATAACCTTCTTTGATTGCGATTACCGTGATAATGTCCAATTTGAAGCAGTGCACCATCTTATTCTTCCATGAGTTGAAGTTCCTCTCTAGCTTCGGAATTTTAAATCAATCTCCGGCCATGTGCTTTATCGGTTGATACTCCTACAACATATCACTTGTTGGAATCGGTGTCAGTGTAATAGAGAGGAGTGAACAACACTCGTTGACTTAAAGTTTAATCAAATTATGCACAACGGAAAGTAAATGAACATTGAAACGAGACACCAAAATTTTTACATGGTTCACAATTCCCTAGAATTGATAGGTCTGCAGCCTATATACAGACACGATGTCCACTATACTTTATCTTCTTCAATTGAGCATTGGAAGTGGAGAAGTCTCTTACAATAATCAACAAAATGCAAAGGAAAAATAAAATAAGAATATAAAAGCAATCAAGGCTTTGGAAGTAGTTTATGGGCGTTGTTTCCACGAAAAGGATGATTTCTCTCACAGCTCCTTGTGCTCCTTTTATAGTCTTCATGTTGAATTTTTTTCCATTTGTTGATCTGACCATCAATCGACAACTCTTTCAAATCTTACAAGATGGCACTTCCATCTTCGGCTTCATTTGAATTAGTCACTATAGCATTAGTCAATTGGACTTACCTGTTATCGATTGATCAGTGCTCAGTTGACTTCGCTAGTTGACTCGAAACCATTTGTGCACTTCACTTTGCTACTCGACCCCAAAAATATTCTGTTTACTTCAAAAGAACCTTAGTTGACTAACTTTTGGTCCATTTGACAAGGTTTGAACCATGATTGATTGAACCAGAATATCCCAATAGACCAAACTTTGAGTGGACTATGACTTCGACCACATCTAAGGCTAAGTCCACTTAAGTATGTTGTTTACCCTCGACCCTTGTATATATGTTATTTTACTCACATTTCTCATGGAGTTTCTCTAAGCCTTGATGTCTTCTACCGTTAAACTGCATCCCTCAGATGCTTTGAGCCCTCATCTCCTCCTTGGCCATCCTTTGTACCTTTGAACGGTATATCTCCTCCTTGATTTGCCATGCTCCGATGTTCCTTGTCCTGCACTTCTCGAATGTGACATCCTTCTATGATCTCATAGACCTCGAGCCATTGAGCCATCACAACTCTTGGCCACACCATATATTTGGTAAATCTTGCACAACTTAGTACACAAACTAGGGAGCCACAAATCTAACTTAAACATTTGCCAATCTCATGTAAACCTTTTGCTGCCTAAACACAGTGGGGAATGAGAGTGCTAACCAAACTTGGTTTGGTTTTTGTCCATTTGCACCTCTTAATGCACACAGAGACTAGACTGTTTCTGATTTTTAGACTTGGAGTAGCAATTTTTCTCTTATCTATTGTGACCATTAGTTGAAGAGATGTTTGATCTGTACTGCCTTGGTTCTGGGAGTATTTTTACTAGCATGGTTTTTATTCTTAAAGTGTTAAATCAGTTTATGCTTCTGACTATTTGCAGTTCCCTTCTGATTTTGTGATGCCAAAGAGCATCAACCTTGTATATACCATGGTTTGGTACTACTACAGTTGCAAGTAGGCACTGCTTGTGCATTTAGACTCTGTAATTCACTTCTGTTAGTAAGATACGAGGATGTACCATGCTACCTAGTCCTAGTGATACTGTCAATGAGAGATTGGTAGAATTTTTGTTTGTGCCATTCAAATAACAGCACTTTGTGAAATTAATACTGCTGCATCAAATTTTTTGTATAGTCCCATCACCCATGTTACATAAGGATTATCTTTTGTTGTAAGTTACCGCAAGAAGTAACAATGACATCAACCAATACAACAAAGATTTCACTCCACTAGTATCACAAAAGCCAGTATGTTTATAATGTAGCCTTGTTTTAATGTGTGGAACTCATTCTTGTCTCATTTCTAATTAATTAAAATAGTTTAAAAATGTAGGTACACTAGTAAATATCTTCGGAATTCATGCAAGACCATGATTGGATTCAGAAACTTTGCTTGTCTAAGTACTTTTTGTGTTGAATTTTTGCAGATATTGCTGAAGGGTGCTGAGAGTGATGAACTGAAAAAGATTAAGCGTGTCGTTCAGTACACAGTTTTTGCAGCATACCATTTGATCCTTGAGACTTTGTTTTTTGCAGATCAAAGAGTGTTTTTCACTGATAATAATGCTGCCAGAAGAGAAAGTGGAAATTTCAATAATGAACCATTTCACTTTATTAGATCTGATGCTACAGGGTACTTGGATAACCATGAAGGTTGTTTGTCTCTCATAGCTTCAGAGCAATCAATAGATGTTCCAATATGCAGTGGTTCATTTGGTAGTTTTACAGATGTAGTGGCATCATCAGATTCTCATTTAGGATATACAATTTCTGAAAATTCTGGTATTGTTAACACAAATGTGTTAGAGTCCTTCCAATCTAGAAATTTGTTATCTCTTTTCTCTCCTAACCATGAAGACAATTCTACTACACCTAATTCTGAATCTGGTTCAGTAGAATTTGTCATTCAAAATACAATATCTGATGGCAAAAGAACTGACCATGATGTCTCAGAGAACTCTGAAATTAAGGAAGAGAAGCTAGGTGATGGAGCCTTGGATTATAAGGACAATGGGATTATTGGGGATTCTATTGGGGTTAGCAATGATGCTCACATTTCTAAGAAACAACAGAATGATGATATTGAGAGTGTGTTGGATTCACAGAGTATTTTGGTTTTACTTTCAAAACAGTGTACAACTAAAGCAACCATCTGTGATCAGAGTCATCTTTCCCGTATTAAATATTATGGGTACTTTGACATTTCACTTGGACGATTTCTGAAAGATATGTTACTTGATAAGGTTTGTTTCCTTTTTTTATTTCTTTGCTGACATTAGTTTGGTATATTTTATGTCAATGGAGTTGGTATTAATGGACACTTTATGCAACTCTTGCAGAATAGTTGCACTTCTTGTGGTGAACCACCAGAGGCACATGTATACTGTTACACACACCAGAATGGGAATTTAAGTGTATATGTCAAGAAAATTTCTCCTGATTCTCATTTGCCAGGTGAATCTGAAGGAAAAATTTGGATGTGGACTCATTGTTTGAGATGTAAGAATGGAAGTGAGATATCCACAAGGAGAGTCCCCTTGTCTAGTTCGGCGCATTGTCTTTCATTTGGGAAGTTCTTGGAGCTCAGCTTTTCAGGTCATTCTGCAGCTAGTAGGTTATCTGAATGTGGGCATTCATTGCACAGGGATTTCCTTCGTTTTTTTGGGTAGGTTCATCTTTATTTGCTTTGAAGAAGCTTATGGTTTCTTTTTCTTGGATGTGGAACCTTAGCATACTTCGATGAAATGCAGATTAGGCTCAAAGGTTGCGATGTTTGTTTATTCACCAGTCAAGATATATGCTGCCTGTAAGCCACCACCTGTTTTGGAGTTCCATGATCCAAAAGGTCAAGAGTGGTTTAAGAAAGAAATGGAAGATGTATGTACTTTTTTAACTTAATAGTAAAACATTTCGTTAATATTTCTGTTATTGATGGTATATTATCTAACTAATGAAATTTTACATCTAATACCATTTAAAAGCTTATTTTTCCTCATTAACCTAAATAATGATTTTTGCAAGGTTCTTTTTCGAGGGCACAAATTTTTCTCTGAAGTCTCGGACTTGTTGCAGAACTTGAAGTCTAGATATATTGGTCCTCAAGCTAGACAATGTGCTAAGATCTCAGGTTCACTCAAGGAGTATGCTGAAGTTGAAGAGATGCTGATAAAGGAAAAAACTGAATTTGAGGTTATATTAATGCTCTGTTGCTTTCTTAGTATGATATTTTAACTCTTGTTTAACAGAATAAAAATTTCATTGAATTGACAACTATTCAGGCTTTTTTGCTGAAGGCAATAGATAACAATGGTCAAGTGGACATTTCTACTTACGAGGTTCTTGATTTAAAGTGGCATAACCAGGAGCTCCTTCTTGAGTTATACATTTGGGACAGCCGTTTAAATTGCCTTTTCCAGGATATGAAATGTCAAAGGGAAAGTGTGGTTGTAGTTGATGAAGTTTCAAGAGCGCCTAGTCATGAAGATGAAACAACCTATTGTGCTGACAACACACAAATTGATGTTGATGTTCAATCAACCGAAATTTGTGTTGAGACAAATGATAGCTCCAATAAGCTTGTTGATAGTGGTTTGGCTGATTTGGAACAACCAGTTGGAATGTTTTCTGTTAATTCATGGAATGATAAGTTGGTAACATATGTCCTTGAACTACAACAAAGACCAGGTTATTTGCCCTCTGCTCCCAGAGATAATAATAAGAATCAGGAAGTATGCGCATCTATTTCCAGTGACATAGAAAATCATTCTGTACAAACTGTAGAGGATCCTTTTGTTGATAGAACAACTGATGAGCTGAAAAATGACGAGGCAGTTGCTTCCAAAATGGCTACTAAATCTTCTGTGAATGATAATTCAAGTGTTTATGCAAAATCAGAAGGTCCAGAAGAATTGATCTGGGCTTCATTTTCTGATTTAAAGAGGGAATACAGAAATGACCTCAATGATGGTTCATTTAGAAAGTTCAAATTTATTAATACCTATATTCCATCTCATCTTTCTTCATTGCACAGACCTTCTAGTGAAACAGACTCATTATTTTTTCCAGTGGGCCCTGGTGGGAATGTCTTGTCTGTTTCCCAGGATGAGATATCAAGTATAATTGCCTGTGCACTTTCTGCATCTGAAGATCATCCTACCTTACCAGAAAATGAACCAATGGAACTGCATAAATCTTATAGCTTGACATCTGAAAGTTCTGGGATCTCTACATATTGGTCTTCTATGGGATTATCAGAGACAGAAGGAATAAATATGTCACACAGTATGTCCTCACTCTCATTAGATGAGTCATTCACCTCCATTCCTGATGGTTCAATATCTGTTGATCATATGCCAGCTTCAGATAATCTCCATCCTCAGGTGTCTGTGGGGATGGATAAGGTTTCTGGGAGAAGCATTTTCTCTGTAGCTTGCATATATGCAAAGCAATTTTACACTCTCAGAAAGAAATGCTGTCCTTCTGAACTTGCCTACATATCCTCCTTAAGCCGTTGCAAGAAATGGGACGCTCAAGGAGGGAAAAGCAAAGCTTTTTTTGCAAAGACACTGGATGACAGGCTTATAATTAAACAAATAAAAAAGGCAGAATTAGATTCCTTTTTAAAATTTGGCCCTGATTATTTTAAGCATGTTTTTCATTCTTTAGATTTGGGAAGCCAAATATGCCTTGCAAAAATCTTGGGAGTGTATCAGGTATGTGTAAGTGAACACCTTGTCTTTTGTTTTCTTTGATTGCAGACTTTAAGTGACTTGTCTATCTGATTATTGTTTCTATGATATTAAGGTTCGGCAAACCAAAAATGGGAAAGAAATAAAAACTGATCTCATGGTGATGGAAAATCTTCTGTTTGGACATAAAGTTTCACGAACATACGATCTGAAAGGTGCTAGCTTTGCTCGATACGTTGCTGATGCAAAGTATAGCAAAACAGTTCTTTTGGATCAAAATTTTGTGGAGGACATGTGCAAATCACCTGTATATCTTGACGGGAAAACTAAACATCTTCTTCAACGGGCCATTTGGAATGATACTTCATTTCTCACTGTGAGTTTGCAGTCAACTGTTAGCAACTCAAATTTTCTTGAATATCATAGATACTAAAGTTTATATTATTAAATTTTCAGTCTATCAATGTCATGGACTACTCTCTACTTGTTGGAGTGGATGATGAGCGAGGAGAGCTTGTTTTTGGCATTATAGATTATTTGCGGCAGTATACATGGGACAAGCAGTTGGAGACTTGGGTGAAAACATCAATGGTGGTTCCTAAGAATGAACTACCAACCATTATTTCACCTAAAGAGTACAAGAAGAGGTTTAGAAAGTTTATGACCAAATACTTCTTAGCGGTTCCTCATAGTTGGGACTGTGAACACTGCTCACCGACGTGCGTATTTTGTGTTGATGGCAAAAAAAGTTATGCCAAAGTTCATAACACGGAGCTGGCAGAACAGCAATAATCCGCCCAGGCCAAATTCAAAGTTTATACTTTCTCAGCAGAAAATTCAATTTCTTCTTATTCTTTTCTGTACTTGCTTTATTTGTATATAGTTATTGCTTGATCCTCCTGGTATTTGCGATTTTTTAAGCAAATTTGTAGGTTAAGCTAGTTCCACTATATTTGTACCTATGGGTTTGTCTAAAATTGTACACAGCAATTTTAAACCGATTCAAAGTATGTTCTTTCTGGTCAATGTTAATCATATACATGTGAGATCGAATAGAAGCTTTGCATTTTTGGACTGGATGAATATAAGCTCCATTGTACGTCATGAACATCTATTTTTTCACACTTGTGGCCCTAGACAGAATTTTTTTTTAAAGTTTTAATATATAAATTTTTTAAAAAATAATTAATATTTTTTTATAAAATATTATTATAGACGTTTAATTTTATTAGTAAAATTTGAAAGTACAATTTATACATTGTCAAAAATAATTTTTACCATAAAAGCAGCAACTAGGTAAGTAAAAGTTGAAAAATTTTAAAAATAAAAATTCTTTTATGTTAAATTTTAAAGCATAATTTATTAAAAAAATAATATATTTATTTAATAAATCTTTTAATTAAATAAATAAAGTTAAATTTTGTTAATAAAATATTAAAAATACTAAAAATTTGACAATGAGTAATACATTATAATAATATTATTAATATACATTTTAATTATTATTTAATATTTTTTTATCAATTAATTTTAACTTCAATGAAGAAAATTCTTGGCGCAATAGTAAAATTTTTAATTTTTAACTTAGAGATAACAGGTTCGAATAACAGATATAGCCACACTAATAGATCCTTTCCTGAATTCCTCATTAGTAGAAGTTTTATACACTGAGAGCAAGAGAAAAAAAGGTAAAAAATTAAAATTTAGAAAGGAATAATAGAATAATATTAAATAAGTATTTTTATAAAAAAAAGTAACAATTACTAATAGTCTAATAAGTATAACAAATAAATAATTTTAATTTATTAATCAAACTTAATTTTTATCTGAAATTAACTTTTTATTAATAAAAAAAGTTAAAAATTCCAGATCAAATTTAAAAAAAATATATAAATAAATTAACAACCAAATCTAACTTTAAATAAAACATTTAAATTATCAATCAAATCTAAATTTAATGAGTAAAAATTAAAATCGATCAATTTAACTTAAATCTATAAAAAAATTAAAAATTATTGACCAAATCTAATTTGACTAGTAAAAAATTAAAATTATTATGAAAATAAATCTTTATTAAAATTTATTTTAATCATAATTTTAAATATTTACTATCTAAACTCATATATTTCTAAAATAATAATTTTATATATACAGAAATATTACCCTACCCGACGTCTCATAACCGACGATATGCGAGGTACGCTGTAACGCCCGCCCTTATCTGCTACCCAGGACGACGTCACTTTATACTTATACTTACACATACATACATAAAGTGTGATCATAAATGAAAATTTTCGTATAAATTGTTTTCGCGGAAATAAACAATCATAAATACACATGCATACATACAATCATATAATCATATGTTTAATCACAATTAAATTCTAAACCTACAACTAC
>JBAMIE010111138.1:0-16415 GCA_037177295.1 Kaempferia parviflora | reverse complement strand
GCTTAACATTCTATCTTAACCAATGTTAGGAAGAGTTTGTGTTAATTTAGAGACGTATGACCGGAGAGCCCTAGTGATAAGGGTAATCTTTTAACCGGACTCTCTAAGTTAGCCTCCCTTCTTACTACCATTAGGACCTAGGATAGAACAATTAATATTTCTTAGGGGTGTTAATATACATGTAGGATCCATACAAATCTAGGGTTATAAAGTTGGAGTTGGCTAACAAGCTTATATCAATCATCCAATACAATGAAATCCACACACAAGACACATTATCTAGCATTTAACTCTTCCCGTTGCTCTTTATTTCCTTTACTTATTCACTTGTAGCTAAATAAATTGTCACACTTTAATGATCCATCTAGCTATTCTACGTGAGTTAACTAACTAGTGCTTAGAATCACAACTCTCTGTGGATACGATATTCTTTTATATGACTTCGATATTCCCATACACTTGTGGGAACATCAGCGATCCTTTGGCGGATAAAACCCCGGCAATGCCGGCTAGCACAACCTCCCTGTCGGTTAAGAAACCTCTCAACAAACTTGACCAAGATCTCTAGGTGAGCTGTGGCTTGTTGAATACCAATCTAGTGCTAACTACACTAGAATTCATCAACCTTAACCAAGAAACCAAGCTTGGTTTATATAGGCAACCAGCACAGGCAGTTTGATGGTTTGCCCAACGCCAGTCGACTGGTCCGAAGACCAGTCAACTGGTCCACGTGGATTAGTGGTCGTTGCCACACAACGGTCGCGTAACGACTACTTTACAATCGACTGATCAGTCGACTGCTTCTATGAACAGTCGACTATACTCGAACAGAAAGTCTCTGTTCAGTCCACCAGTCGACTGGTACCCAATTACAACACTCCCTTGCACCTCCTCTCGACTCTCTTGACTTTCCTTTGCAACTTTGACCTCTTGCCTTCAAGCTATCTTCCTTTGACTTTCATCCTTCGGATGCATACGAGCCCGCGGCTCGTTTCCTCTTACCATCCTTCGCGTATGCCTTGGCTCTCATCACTCGGATGTGCCATCCTTCATGTATGTCCCGAAGTCTACTTCTCTTAGCCTTGTCCTCGTTACCTCATCGTCCACGGTCCCTCGAATGCGCCATCCTTCTCTGGACTCAGGTTGTCAAGCAAAGTCTCCTCATCATGCTAGAGCCGTGCTCCATGGAATTTACATGTCAAGCCTAATTGGACTTACGTGGACTTATATAGCCAATGACCTGCTTGGACTTCCATCTGCACCTCTACACCTTCACACTCCATATGCATATCAGTACACAATGCAAATCCTAACTTAAACTTTGCCGAAACACCAAAACCTTGGGTCCCAACGATTGCTCCAATAATCTCCCTCTTTTTGGTGTTTGGCAACATGTTTAAGTTAGGGAAACATAAACATAAACAAAGCATACAAATAGATATGCAATTTACTCATGCATATGTGATGAGACATATCCCTAGGCTCCCCCTACACCTTAGCTCTCTATGAGCTAGGTTTTCATGCAAAGGTACTTTAGGTTTCCTACTTAAACCTAACAATTCTTCCCCTTTTCCAATTACCAAAAAGAACTCTAACAATCTCCCCTAATGTTGAATTATAATCCTCAATGACCACTAAGTGTCATGTCCTAACCTCCCATAAAATTAGACATGGCCAACTCCCCCTTAATGGTCACCACACAAGCTGAAAAATAGTTTTCAACCTGTATCAGTCGACTGCCACTGAGCCAGTCGACTGGTCCCAACAAAATCAGCTCATAAAAACATTCTGTGTGCTGGAAAGAGGCCATCAGTCGACTACCCAGTCGACTGTCTACTTGACCAGTCGACTGGTTTCTGAACCAGTCGACTGGCACTCCCTAAATTGCCTAAACAACATTCTGAACATAATTTTAGAAATGCTCTAAAAAAATCCACAAACCTCTAAAAATTTTTAAATTTTGTGGAGAGGTTTGTTTTACCCATATCTACTTGGGAAAAATACATAATAAAATGTATCTCTCACCATTCCCAAGTTTGACACAAGACCCAAAACTAACAATTTGGTTTAATTGAACCTTGACCTAAAGTCCTAGTTTTGGTCTCCACATGATGTGTCTATCCATACCAATCCACAATGCATCCCTAGCATTGGTTTATATGGCATCTCCACATCAAAAACTAAACTTCATGTGATATGACCTCAATGTCATATTTTCACACATGAAACTCAACCAAAATTGTGTCAATTCATTAAGTTAAAGGCTCAAGTCTACCTTTAACCTTTGGCACACCACACAACCAATCTACCATAGGTCCCAAAGGCTCCTTGATCTCCCCCTATAGCTCTTAGCCTTAGCCACCTCCGTAGGTGACTCATCCACAATGGCTAGGCCACTCCTCTCATCCCCCATGGATGATTGGCCTACAAAACTCACCTTTTTCACCTTGGACACCTTGTTCTTGGTTACTTTCTTCTTATCCTTGGCATAATTATATGATACCTTAGTATATGCCTTTTCATTTGCCTTGGATGACTCTCCCCCTTTACTCTTTACATATGATACCCTAGCATTTGTCTTTCCCTTAGATTTGGGGTTCCAAGATCAGTATCCCAAGCCCGATCTATCACCTTGGGGTTTTTGACTCCCCAAAATCATATTCAACCCTCTAGATCCAATAGTAAATCTCTCTTGGGTTTTCTCCATTTTATCAAGGTTTGCCTTCAAAGCTTGATTTTTCCTTTCTAGGGTTCTAACCCCAAGAATCTACATGTCCACCTTGGACATTCCTAAACCTACCCTTTCTAGGCATGTGTCTCTCCTTTTTGGGATTCATCCCCATATTTTCCTTGGGTCCACATTGTCTAGGTTTAACCATTCCATTTGGCTTCCTAGGGTTATCCATCACATTAACCCTATTTCTATCATGGTATTTAAATCCATAATTATGCATGGACATACAATGATTATAAAAATCATTCCTAGCATGCATGAAAGAATAATACTTAAAATTTACATTAATTTCAAGTTAGGGTTTACCTCCCTTCTTACCCTCGTAGCTCCCCATTGATGTGAGCTCGTCCTCATATTCTTCTCCCATTTTCGTAGATGATCTAGCTTCTTCAATTCCACTTCGAGCCTTTGTCGTGGAAGGTGTCTAACTTCCCACATGTAAAGCATCTAATTTGTCTCCTTTTCTTCTTCGTGAATTTTTCTTTATCTCTACAACCCAAATTTGTTTTCAAAAGAATTTGAATTGGGTTAGGGTTTACCTTCTTCTTACCCAAGGGACATTTGCTCTAGTAATGCCCCTTCTCATCGGATGTAGTCCTTCACCTTAGCTTCGATGGAGGTACTCATCATGTTGACTTACAAGACTTCCTCCTTATTTGTCTTGGATTCCTCTTCAACCTTTAATGATGTGGAGGCCACTTCATTATCCTTCTCCTCTTCCTCGGAGATTGGATTCGTCTCTAATTCCGGTTGCTCCTCCACTTGGGCCACCTCATCTTTGGATTTTTCTTTCTCTTCTTGTGTAGGTGGAAGTTCCTGATAAACACACAAGTGTATGGAAATATCTAAGTAATATAAAATATTATCATATCCACAGGAAATTGGATTCTAAGCACTAGTAAGTGTACTCACATAGAGTAGCTAGATTAAACATTGAAGTGTTACAAAGACTAGTGAAACAAATTTTAACTAAGAAGTAAGAAAACTTAAGGAAAGACCAAATTCTAAGGATGTGTCTTGAGTGTGGGTTTCATTGTGTCAGATGATTGATTCAAGATTATTAGTCAATTCCTAATCTCCATCCTAAATTTGTAGGGATTCTACATGTATACTAAACATTTCCAAATGGAGCATTAGTTATTCTAACTTAGGTCCCTAATGATAGTAAGAAGGGAGGCTAATTTAGAGAGTCCGATTAAAGGATTACCCTTGTCACTAGGTCTCCTCGGTCATACTTCTCTTGATTAACACAAACTCTTCCTAACATTGGGTTAAAATAGAATGTTCAAGCACAAGGGAAATCTTATATGATTATTCTTCTTACCGAAATTTCTCTCGTGGACAAATATGAGTAGGAATGCCCTCTGTCACCAAGGCCCTTTCTACACGTGTCCATGGATTACTAATCCATTCAAAGATAACCACATATCATGTAATACATCATGTAGATTAGTTTCAATACAAATAATATTCCATTGTACAATTGCAATCAATTCATGACAAAGAAAATTGTACAATGTTTCAAGATTCTAACATACAAGATCTCATTTATCATTCTTGGATTCATCTAATCAAGTTTACACATAAAACTCATCCAAGATTCATCAAGCAAGATATTTAACGAAGAAGATCATTTATACAAACACATGACATCCCTAAACAAAGATTACATGATCCATTACATGAACAAATCAAAGAGTCTTCATCAAGAATGGATTACAAACCAATATCCAAGAATACAATCAATCATCCACTCACAATTACACCCCACACACAAGAGCATAAGAACTACTCAAGATTCATGAGAAGAAAACCAAGAAGAGAAGAATGAGATGAAAGAACTTATCTCCCGATGTCTCCTCTTTAAAATCTTCCAAGAATCATCATCTTCAATCCGTGATTGCACAAGAACCATCCTCCGAAGCCTTAGAATCGCCTTGGAATTGCCTTGAAGCCTTGGTGGTTCACCCCAAAGGGTGAAAACCTCCTCCCCTTGTGGAAGAGGGGGAAACCCCTTTAAATAGGATGGTAGTCAACCCACCACACGACCGCTCACATGGTCGTGTGGGTTCACATGGCAGTGTGAGGCTGAAAGTCACATGGTCGTGTGAGTAATAAATGACCATGCAAGGTTTTGATCTGGAAATTTCACACGGTCATGTGAAAGTCACACGGCCATACGAGGTTTCGATCGGGAGAAACTACTGAGACATAGGTCACACGACCATGTAGGAATCACACTGCCATGCGAGGTTTCTATCGGGAAAAACCACACGGTGGTGTGAAGATCACACAGCTGTACAAGGTTTTGATCTAGTAGAATCACACAGTCGTGTGCAAGTCACACAACCGTGCAGGGTTCTGTTCAGTTGAGTCTTGAAGACAAGTGACTTTCATAGCTCCGAACTCCTCTAAATATGCTCTAAAATGTCTGAAAATGCTCTGAAATATGTTTTTGCACGTAAAAACTACAAAAGGGCATATCTCTGAACAAATAGGTGTAATTATGCTAAAATCAATATAAAAGGAAGTATAATAGCGCAAATCATACACAAGAATATCGAAGTGATGTGCAATAATGATGCATAATAATAGATACAATCTATGCACATCACCTTGACTTGAGAATTCAAGTCAAGCCTAACATTCGGTCAACCCTGACCTGTTGGGATTCTATCTTGCCTAACATCTGGTCAACCTTGACCTGCTAGGATTTGTCGCCAAGTCTCCGGTAAAACCTTTGACCTACTTAGACTTTTCTCTACGTGCTAAGTGTCTGGTCAACCTTGACCAACTTGGACTTATCGTATTGTGTCAAGTGTTAGGTCTCCTTGACCCACTTGGACTTACCAAACACCAGGTGTCCAGTCAACCTTGACCCACCTAGATTTTCACTGTCTGGCTTCACTCACCAATACTTCCAGTCTGCCTAGCTTTACTCACTAGGACTTTTCAGCTGGCTTCACTCACCAGGATTTTACATTGTCTGATTTTACTCACCAGAACTTTCATTAGGCTTCACTCACCTACATTTCCTCCTGCATGGCTTCACTCACCAAGTCTTTCATCATGCTTTACTAACCTGAATTTTCAATACCTAGCTTCACTCACTAGGATTTTCACAATGCTTCACTCACCTGAATTTCTCATCTGCCTGGATTCACTCACCGGGGCTTTTCACACAAAGTGTCCGGTCAACACTGACCCACTTGAATTTTCTTCTTCTGCCAACCTTTCCATTAGACTTGCCCTTGCCTAACCTCCAGTTAGGACTTTCCCAGTCAAGATCTGGTCAACATTGACTTACTTGACTTCTGTTCGACAATCTCTATCTATTATCAAACATCAAACTATCAGCTTGAACCAGCTCAAGCTTAGTCAAACAGGTCACCATGATCTAGGGATGATTGCACAAACAATCTCACTATACATTGTCAAACATCAAAACTAAAACTCAAACTTGACCCAAGTCAAGCTTAGTCAACATGGTCAACTTGACCTGGGGATAATTGCACCAATAATCTCTTCCTTTTTGATGTTTGATAATACGTTTAAGTTAAGTGCATTCTTCCCCTTTGGGTAATCTGCCCTTTGGGTAAATGAATACTTCCTAACTTAAACCTACACATTCTCCCCCCTTGACACACATCAAAAAGTCACTCTAGAGTCTTTATGGTCAAAGGCACTCAATGAAAGTTTCATACCTTTCATTTGAGTCACAATGCTCATCCTTGAGTATTAACTCATGACAATGAAGAATGTCTATCTTCCATTGTCTCCCAAAAGCTCAACCTTGAGCTTTTCATGAAAAGTTTAATTCATGTTTTCAAAGAGTAACTCCCTCTTAAAACATGCTCTAATTTTTTGTCATTGCACCAACAATGATTTAAAATTTCTAAAACTTTAGGAAACCCAAAACATGAAGTTTTGAGGTTCTAAAATCATGATTGATATTTAACCTCATCATAAACTTCAATCTAGTCTTCTTTAATCATTCACATCTTGTTTTAATCATGAAAACTGCCCTTAATTGTATACAAATGTATTTCATATGGTTAGGGATAGTTATTTTGACTCAAAATGGCTTTAAAACCTGAAATTATGCTTTTTTAGCCAAAACCAGACATCTAATCGAGCAGCTGATCGATTGGAGTGTGTTGATCGATCAGCTGATCGATCCCGCAACGTTCTGTTCACGGAAAACACACTTGGATCGATCAACTGATCGATCCAGCTGATGTTTGATCAATCAACTAATTGATCCCGCGACATTATGTGCTCGCGAAACACAGTTGGATCGATCACCTGATCGATCCAAGCTCTGAATTTCTGAAATTTGGTTCAGGCCAATTTAAAAAACTCACACATAATTCTACAAAAATCTAAAAATCATGAAAATTCATATAGACATTATTTAACCCATATTGTATCAAGGAAAAATAGTTTTCTTTGAAAAAAACTCTATATTTTTAAAGAATGACATGAAACTTAAAACTATTGAAAACTTCAATATTTTTTCCTAGTTTGTGTCTAACTATACAATGGTGATTGCTATCAAAAGATAGTCTTCACCAAGGTTTTCCAAAATAATTTTAAAATGATTTTAAAAATAAATTTTCAACCATATTCTTTGGGCTCAATGTACGTGACTTGTACATTAGCTTGTGAGATGTAAATATGGGTTCTTCCCTAGTTTAAGGGTTCATGCATCTCTATTTAGGCATTTTTGATCCACTTGGACTTACCAAACACCAGGTGTCCGGTCAACCTTGATCCACCTAGATTTTCACTGTCTGGCTTCACTCACCAGGAGTTCTAGTCTGCCTAGCTTCGTTCACTAGGACTTTTCAGCTGGTTTCACTCACCAGGATTTTACACTGCCTGACTTCACTCACTAGGATTTTCACTAGGCTTCACTCACCTGGATTTCCTCCTGTCTGGCTTCACTCATCAGGTCTTTCACCAGCTTCACTCACCTAAATTTCTAATACTTAGCTTCACTCACTAAGATTTCCACCAAGCTTCACTCATCTGGATTTCTTATCTGTCTGACTTCACTCACTAGGACTTTCTATACCAAGTGTCCAGTCAGCACTGATCCACTTAGAATTTCTTCTTCTGCCAACCATTCCATTGGACTTGCCCTTGCTTAACCTCTAGTTAGAACTTTCCCAGTCAAGTATCCGGTCAACTTGACCTACTTGACTTCTGTTCGACAATCTCCATCTATTGTCAAGCATCGAACTATCAGCTTGAACCAGCTCAAGCTTAGTCAAACGGGTCACCATGACCTAAGAAAAAATAGAGCAAAAATATACATTCTAGCAACCTTGGAAGAAGATGTCCACCGATGTTGCCGTGTTCCATGGGGCATATGGGGGTCATAACGAAGTCAAAATGGACAAAATTGCACCCACATGACCCTGACTTGATAAGGCACACGTCCATTAAAGTTTCTGCACAAGATCACACGGGCAAATGCCACAGTCGTGCGTTCTATGCACGGTCGTGCAAGATTCTAGACTACAGCACGGACTGATCGTAAAACAACTATAACTTTGTGCTCAGTTGGAGTTTTGGGTTGATTCAAATTGAAAAATGTAGATGACTTTCAAATCTACAACTTTAATTCAGATATGGCCATGTGACTCTACATAGCCATACCTCGTACGGCCGTATGAAAGTCACACGGCTATGTGACTCTGGCCATGGGAACCCCACATGACCGTATGACTTTGGCAGTGGCTACCCCCACACGGCTGTGTGAATTCACACGACCGTGCTATTTTTGGCCAAGAACACCTCCATACGGCCGTGTGGCGGGCCATGTGGAGCAGAGTATGCCTATAAAAAGGGGTCCCCTCCTTTTCTTGGATCTTTTTTTGGAACCTTTGGCTTGGGGCTTGGCCCCAAGGCTTGGAGAAGGGTTCTACCCCTTGGGGGAACCCAAGATCTACACCAAGAAGGCTTCTTCGGCAATCTTTTCATCATTCCGGAGCGAGGAGATCAACCAATAAGGCCTACGCTACATCGATAAGCATATCTTCTTTCTCATCTTCTTGAATTCGATTGTTGATGCTATTTCTTATAATCTCTTGATTGTAAACTCCTTATAATGGAGTAGATCTTTGATTCTTAAGATGTAGGAAGTATTTGTGATGTGAATTGATGTAAACTATATGGATTTGTACCTTTCTTGATTCAATGACATACTTATGGTCTTGTACCTATTTGATAAAATGCTTGAGTGAAGGTTGTGTACTTGAATGTTTCATTTGATTGAATAGATGCATAGATTGATCATCCCCTAGGTTGGGGGTACCCTAGATTGAAGTGGCAAAACCATGGTGAGAAAGGGTATCTCTCCTCTCATCTAGGGTATGCCCTCTTAAGGGAGGCCAAATCTATGTATGGATGAGTCTAACTCACTACTTAATGGATTTTCCCTAATTCTATGTTAATAAGTGTTTTGTGTGTAATCTAGAGACGTACATCCGGGGGATGCCTTGTGACAGGGGGTAGTCTACTGTAAACCTGGACTCTCTAGGTTATCCTCTTCTATTTAGTGACATTAAGATACTGGCTAAGGAAGACACTCTGTTATATCTTGGCCAGGTAGATACAGTACTTATTTAGACATCCTGCAACCCATAGGTATAGAAAATGGAAAATGATTGATCCATATCACATCAATAACTATCACAAGAAAACTGAAACCCTAGAATCATTCTCCTTCCTAAAGACCAACTTTCTTTCTTACCTCTTCTTCTCTCTTTCCCCTTTTCAACACAACCAAACCTTTGAGTGTCTAGATAATTCGATGTGCTTAAACACAATCCCTATGGATACGATATCTTTTATATTACTTCGATATACACATACACTTATGGGCGTATCATGGATCGATATAGCGATAGAGGAGGGTGAATATTGCTCATAAAAATCTTTTTGTCCGATTCGTAAATCAATTATTAAAGTGGCAATGGAAAAAATAATATCACAGATGCGTTCGGTTTACTTAGTTCAAAGCCTATGTCGGCTCCTACTCCAAGGCCCACAATCCTTGACCGTATTGATGGGCAATCTAATATATCTCAATGAATATAGTTACAAGTTTATGACACAATGATGATGCAAGCTTTAAATAAGATATACCAACTTTGAAGATTAGCGATGAAGCGTTTGTGTCGAAAAGCTTTCGATACTGTAGCTTGCACAAGTCGTAGCACAGATGATGAGTAGAGGATCATAATATTGCAATAACTCGTTGTGGAAAAAGTTGAATTTTGAAGCTCTGGACTCGAGGTGTATATAAAGGTCTTGTTCAGTCGATTGAAAAATCGTTCAGTCAACTGAACTTATCGATTAACCGAACCTCCTATTGGTCAACCGATCTTGTCACTTTTCTTTATCATCGAGATCTGATATTCGTCATTCATTGTTCGGTCGGCTGAACCCGATGCTCAGTCAACCAGTCCTCTGATGCTTCCTTATTTGCGTCGATCCGATATTCAGCATTAACTGACATTTATTGTTCGGTCGACTGATCCCTAGGTTCAGTCAATTGATCCTTTGATGCTTCCTTTTATCTGTGAGATCGAATATACTAGTCCTGTTTCCATAATTGGTTCGGTCGACTGATCCCTGGGTTCGGTCGACCGATCCCTCCAAAATGATGAATCTGTAAAATAGAGTTAACACAACATTTACATACCTACATCACGGAGTTAGCACAATAATAATATATACATGACTAAAATTTGACAGTAGAACTTATCTTGATATTAACTTGGAAACCTTCCCGGTTTCTTCAGTTGGATCAGCGACCTAGGGTTGTCCCTCTTAGAGACACGATCTCCCTGATACTCCACTCCAGTTGTTACCTCAACCTTACCTGCCAAATATTGGATCCTCTTTGTTGGTACCAGAAGAATCAAGATCGAACCTGATTTTGATAATGACAAAAGGGTTGAAAGTTAAGCTTATATTGTGGACTAATTTGGTTATGAAGTTTGCAGGAAAGCCCTAAGTGTTCTTAGGCAGGTGAAAACCCTAAGTGGAGGTAACCCTAGGTTATAGGGGGTGGTAACCTTAGATGAAAAAAAGTCCTAGGTAAGCTAGGCAAGAAGTCTTGACCTGCTGGGTTGAGCAAAGAAGTCTTGGCTAGTGAAGCCGAGCAGAAGTCTTTGTCGAGCGAGGACTGCGGACAGAAGTCGAGACGGGTCGAAGTGCGAACATCATCGAGTTCCTGGTCTTCGGAGGCCGAGCAAAAGTCCAACCGGAGGTGTCGGTTGGCAAAGGTAATTTCTCCTAAGTGGAGTAGCTGAGGACGCATTCCCCGAAGAGGGAACAGTAGGCGTCGGTCTGACCTAGAGTTTCTGGTGAAACCTAAAAGTCAAGACCAAGACAGCACTGGATGTAAACTTCTTTTTCATATTATTATGTACTAACATGTTTTTTGAGGAAATAAAAGGAATTAAAAAGAAAAGATTTGAAGCTTTCGGCAGTCCGCACGCAGAGAAGCACTAGGGCGCCCTCAGAGAGCGATGGCGCCCTCGGCGTGACGGGAAGGTGCCCTCCCGTTGATAAAGTTCGAGGATGAACTTTTTCTTCTCAGCTACCGCATGGAGAGATTGGAAGGCGCCCGAAAGTGCTGAAGGCGCCCTCAAGCCGATAATAGTTGACTTCGGACGGATAATGCTTGATCCATTCAGCGATAATAATCAACGAGTTGAAGGCGCCCTCAAGGACTTAAGGGCGTCCTCCAGAGTTTGACCAGCACCCTATATAAAGGGTGCTCGGCCTTAACTTCAAAACAACAATCATTATTCAACTCTTGCTGCGTGCTTCTCCGATACTGCTCAAAGACGCTCCGACGCTGCTCCGACAACCTTAGACGAAACTCCATCCTTTTATTGTCGGTATAATTTAAAGTTTAACTTACTGTACTTAAATTCTAAAGTTTTGTATTATTTCCAGATTGATAGTGGATTGCCCAAAGTAAACGATCAACCGTGGGCCTTGCAGTAGGAGCCGTTACAAGACTTCGAAGCAAGTAAAAACAAGTGTGTTAATTTTCTTTGCTTACATTATTTCCGCTGCGTACTCATTTTTAAAAATTGAAAAAATTTTCTATCACGATATTCACCCCCTCTATCGCTTTATTCTATCCAACACCCCCCCTCTTCCTGTTCCTCAGTCCAATTAACCTACTTGGACTTTCTTGCCTAGCCGTAACTAGAACTTCCTGCCCCTCGGTCTAACCAACCTACTAGAACTTTCTTGCCTAGCCGCAACTAAGACTTCCTGCCTGGTGTCTGGTCCTCTTGATCCGAACATGAGAGCCCCCAAATTCCTTTGTTTGAGATCAATATTCTACTCACAGGCTCGATTAGACCATAGCTTTTGTGCACAGTCGACGGTTAGACCTTCTAGCAATCCGGACTCTAATACTAATTGTTAGGCCAAACAAATATAGATATTTCTACAATGGTATGATATTGTCCACTTTGGATGTAAGCCCTCACGGTTTTATTTTTTGGGCTTTACCCAAAAGACCTCATACCAATGGAGATATCTTTCTTTTTTCAACACATGATCTTTTCCATGTATTTTCAATATGGGACTTTGTTTGCAACCTTGCAACCCAACATGGATGAATTGGAAGTGAAAATGTCAGCTTGAGTAATGCAAACATTAGTGATAATCCAATGCCCTAAAAACCTAAGGGTTGGTTTGCAAGGTTCATCCACGAAGGATAAGTCAAGGCCTAAGATTAGGCCGAAAGGCGTCGATGGACAACAAGTGAATATTGTTGTACTACCCCTTGTTGGCCCCGAGGGATGAAGGATTCTAGGTTAGCCGAAGGATGGTTATCGGTTCAAGGACGCAAGGTGACCTTACTTTTTCAGGGTAAGAAGGGGTAGAGGAAATGCCTTGAGCCATGTCCGAGTACGAGGTGCTACAAAGTAGAAGTAATAACCCGTTGTATACTGTTGGATCGTGGATGACCGGTTTTACTCTTGTTCCTAAACAATTAAAATAATGCTAACACTTAAGAACTTACTTGGTATCCACCTCCGAGGAGGTGACTAATCCAAGGATCCACGCATCGACGATTCTCCAATATGAACTTGATCTCTTCTCGGTGAGATCAAACCTCTCACAATCAAGGTTTCTTTCTCGTTACAATGGAGTATTAATCTAGGAGGAAGAATGAGAGTTTAGGGCACAAATAAGCAAGAGAACATAAGCCAATTTTGTGGAAAAAACTCCTCTTTAAATAGAGGAGAGAGTGAGCTGAAAAAGCTCACTCACTCTACAGCAGTCACCTGGTCCAAAAACTAGGTGACTGCTCCTTTTCAACAGCTACCTCAACAGCTAGCCAGAGCCTAATGGCTCTCTGACCATGCGCCTGCTCCTACTGCAGTTGTCTGCTATCAGTAGCAGGCGACTGCTACCCGAAAATCAGGCGCCTGCAGCACTCGACCAAACTTTCTGTTTGGTCGTATTTCGGAACCAGTCGCCTGGTACTTGCTCCAGGTGACTGGTACGATACAAGTCTCACCCTCTCATCACTCAGGAGTCACCCTTTGAAGCCTTCTTCCTTCAGCCTCGTCCCTCGGATGCATACGTGCCCTCGGCTCGTCTCCATGTCATCCTTCACTTGTCTTGAAGTCCGCTTCCTTGGCTCTACTCCGTTGCTTCCACGTCCGGCGGTCCCTCGGATGCGCCATCCTTCACCAACTCAAAGACGGAGCCCTTTGATGAGATTCCCGTGAGCTCGATCAGTCCCTGCATCACTTGAACACATATCAAATACATATGAAACCTAACTTAAACTATTTAACACACACATTAAAATATGATTACATCAATAATAATCTCCCCCTTTTGATGTGCATCAACCCGAATAAAGATTAGGGATACACATAAATGCAAACAAGCATTTAAATATGACGTTTCAAGTGCAAGATGAAAAAGTGAATGTCATAAAACATGCACTTAAACCTCCCTAAACTTACCATCTAATTATTCTCTCACTTTGATCATATAAAAAATTAATAAAAAATAATAAGAATAAAAATAAAAAAAAATTCTAGGGGTCGTACACAAATATCCCGAAGTAGTATATTTTTTTGCTGAAATTAATTTTCAAGGAAATTCATTTTTGAGAGTTAAATCTAGGATTTTTAAATAATAATTTATAAATTATTTTAAGTTTTGAAAATTAATGAAAATTTTTGTCAAAGTCGTAGATAAGAATTCGGATTATTATGAAAATTTTCACAAACATATTAATTCCTTTCATTACCAAAATAAAGATTTTGAGATAGAGATATATATTTTGAAAATTGAATTTTAAAAATATTTTTAGACTTCTACAAATTTTCTAATTTTTCTGAGTAAGTAAAATAAAATTTTTATCCACAGAAAAATAAAGTTTTTCAAAAATATATTTTTAAGAATTTTTAATTGTCAAAATATGATTTTCAGCAAAAAAAAAATCAAACATTTAGTATAACAGTCAAAAAAAATTTCAAATTTTTTTAATAAATAGAAAACATCATGTTTTATCATAAAAAATTGATATTTTCAAAAATTATTTTTTGAAATATTTTAAAATTTAAAAATTCAATTTTTATAGGAAATTTATAAAAAATAATATTACAGTAAAAATTTTTGAAAAATTTTCTATTAGCAGATAATATTTTCAATTTTCATATAAAAAGATATGACTAGAAATTCACAAAAAAAGATATTTGAAACAATTAATTTTTGCAAATAATAAGCACACTAAACTTTGGGCATGTATATCAAAATCGATAAACTCAGACTAAGCAAGATTTGAGAATCCAAATAAATTTCAACCCATTGGATTAATAAGATAATTTTTTAAAATATATTTTCATATCACTTTTATAATTTATCCTTGTGAAATTTAAAATACTAATTAAGCCCTTGAAAATCTCTAAAATTTAAAACATAAGCAAAATTTAAATTTTCACATGCAGAATTCTTTTTCAACGATTCTATTTGCACTTTTAATTTGTCATTTTAAATTTTCAGTCTATTATAATCTTCAAATAAACATGCTTTTGCTAAGGTAATCTTTAATTCAGTATTTTCTCTTTTTAATAGTGCAATCTTTATTTTAAATTTGTACAAATTTCTAGAAATTAAAGCATTTTATGAATTCGTACAATTCTTCAAGAGGTAAGCAATACACCTCACTTACCGTATTGTTCTCATAGTCCAGCGCTTCTTCTTCATCATTGATTTCTTTTGATGTATCTCCTCCTTCATCGATGTTCATTTCGGATGAGTTTTAATTATCTTCTTGGTGATTCACCATTAGTACTAACACAATATACTCTTTTAGCTCGAATTCCAATGAGGACTCATCCCATGTTACTTTTAAGTTCTTGTGCTTGGATCTGCTTGGCCCTTTGTCCTTTCCTTTGCTTTTCAGCTTCGAACAATTATCTTTGACATATCCTTCTTCTTGGCAGTTGTAGCACTGAATCTTCCTTTAACTTCGAAAGGATTTTGTTGCCTGTCTTTTGTCAAAATTGTTAGAATTTAAAATTTTTGAAAACTTTATTACCAGAAAAGCTTCTTCAATTTCGCCGAGAGAATCTTTGGAGTATGGTTTGTCCCTTTTTGATTTTAGGGCAATGTTCTGACTCGGCTCCCTTTTTAGTCCTGCAAATCTAGATTCATGAAGTTCTAATGTAGAAAATATGATTTCTAACATACTTACCTCTAGATCCTTAGAGATGTAGTAGGAGTCGATTATCGATGTCCACTAGGGTGTTCTCGAAAAAGCATTTAATGCATACCTTAGGGAATCTCAGTTCGTTATCATTTCTCCAAGATTCGTGAGTCCGGTGATCAGCTCCTTGATTTTTGTGTATAGATGAGCTATCGATTCTTCCTTTTCCATTGGAAGGTTGCTGAGTTGGTTCTAGAGCAGATCCCGTCTTGTGAGTTTCCCCTCCGAGGCTCCTTCATGTAACTCTAGGAATTTCTACCAAAATTTTTTCTCTGAGTCGTACATGTCAATCTGATTAACTTCTTGGGTTGAAAGTAGACATTGCAGGTGGAATTTGGCTAATCTGTTTGCTATGAAGTCATTCTACTCCTTCTTGGCCCACAGATGCTCTTCATTTTTCTCTCCATATTGATCTTTGGGTACTACAAAGCCCTACTTGATTATTAATAATAAACCAAAATATGTTTTAAAAAATACCTCTATTTTCTTTTACCATGTAGTGAACTCCCCCTCAAACTTTGGAGGGTAGATATTTGGTCCGACCATCTCTTTGCTGCTTCAGTTGGAGGTTAGTCATTCTGATGGTATCCTTAATAAGCATCCAGCATGCAGATCAGTTCACTTCTAGAGGTGGAATTGACTATCTGATCGATGCGAGAAGGGGGTAGTAGCCTTTTGGACAAGCTTTGTTGAGATCTCAAAAATCAATACAGACTCGCCATTTATTAGCAGACTTAGTCACCAGCACTACATTGGCGAACAGAGCCGGAAACTACACTTCTCTATTATGCCTACTTCCAGCTTCATATGATCTTGTTATGTGATGAGTGTATATTATGTATGTTTTATGCACTATTTTACGCTCATCTACTTATATTTCATTGCATATAATCTACGTTTATTGCA
>JBAMIE010110729.1:0-16421 GCA_037177295.1 Kaempferia parviflora | reverse complement strand
CGGTTTCAACCTGGTGGACAGGCAAATGGGAGAGTGGTTAGGACACACTCTGAGAACGTAGGCAGACGTGCGAAAAGTGCACGGTGAGGTCCTTTCCCACTCTCCCTCAGCCTGGTAAAAGACTCCTCGTATAGGCAGGCGGAGGTATGCGATACTTTTTCTCTCCTATCTAACTACACATTTTTGTTGAGTTTTAGTCTTCTTCCTATGTTTGACTTGAGCGTCGGAGGAGTTTCGCCAAGGTCCACCATGGCCCCCTTCTAACTTTACTCTGGTCGCAATCTTGTTGCTTGCTCATCAACCATGGAAAAGCTCCTGACTCAATTCCGGTGTTCATCGTTCCATCGATTTTTGCCTATATCAGACATATCTCCGGCCGCTCCCCTTTTCTGCTCCAGATCAACAACTAGCGGCCTTTGGTTTGCCCGATCAATAAGCGACCCAATCAACTACTGACCTGATCATTTCAATCAAAGACTAAAACACCGAAACGGCTTGATGTTTCAAACCTTTGCTCTGATAGTATCTGATAGATGTTCCACTAGAAATCAAATATGAAGAAACTGGTCCATATCATTGAACAAAAAGCCACAACAAATTACAATTCAAATCTATCATAACGTCATTTATAAGATAAATACCCAATCACAAACAAATATACAACATACCCTTCTCAGAAAATCTCTTCCATTAGAATCAGTATAGAAAGTTTTGTTTGTCACCATGCCTGTCGTAATTTTGGTCACTGTTTCCTTCCCAATTTCATCGTCCACTGGTATTGGCCCAACCTAAGTAGAAAAATATATTAGTATAAAGACCTCTCTGCAAAAAGTGGCATCAAAAGAGGGAAAATTATGAGAACTCTTTTAATCACAGTTCTTACGGTAAACTCGACTTCTATATGCTCCTTTCCCTTGTAAACCCGGGAAATCTGCACAAGGTGAGACAAAATTGAAAGCCGATTATGAATCTTTGCTTGGTTGAATGCCACTAAACTATTTAAATTTCTCCAAGAAAAAAATAAAAAAAATTAAAAAATTAAAAAAATTAAAAAATTAAAAAATAAAAAAATAAAAAAATAAAAAAATAAAAAAATAAAAAAATAAAAAAATAAAAAAATAAAAAAATAAAAAAATTAAAAATTAAAAAAATTAAAAATTAAAAAAATAAAAAAATAAAAAAATAAAAAAAATAAAAAAAATAAAAAAAATAAAAAAATAAAAACTAAAACCAGAATAAGAGAAACTTGTTTGAATTCTCTCCTGCAAAGACAACATAACAAGATATCTTTGTATGCAAAACCACAATATATCAATGAACTAATACAATTCATCAAAGTCATCCTAAATGAGTAAGTGTAGTTGTCTCACTCACTATGCTAATTTACAAACTGTTAAAATGGGGAACGTTGTTAGAACAATTACCCAATTCAGATGCCTAATATTGGGCAATGCCCAAATTGAGCCCTATAATTGAGAATGCCCAATCAAGCTCTTCCAACTCGATCAAAGTAGCTTCCATTATTTCACCAAGCAGATTAATTCAAGAATGAACCTATTTCACTAAACAACTTGAGTGACTAAAAAAATGAAAAAGGGGCAAAAAATTTTGCCCATTAAATAGCTATTTTTATTTGTTCATTTTACATCTTATTTATTTTTAATTATTTTCCACATTCAAATATTATTCTAAGATAAATGTTATTTCAAAATATTAAATGTAATAACAAAAAGAATTCATCAAAATATTAATAAATGATCAAAGTCAAAGAACTTTTGAAAGGATACTAAGGCACCTGTGCAATGACTTCTGATGAAGTAGGTGTATGTATTAGTAGTAGAAAAAGAATTGCTATATATCATCACATGATAACTAATAGAAAAACCATGTGAGACATTCACACACACTTCATAGACTGGAGCATATTGATTGATAACCCACTGATTGCACAACATTGAATTTCTCACAAGCAGAAAAATAAGACAAAAACACTGACAAGTAAGAAGGCTTTCTGTGAGCCTCAATAATTGCAGCAATTTGTACTAGTAGCAGGCATGTGAACATGACAACAGAAGAGCTAGCAGAAGTTTAGAGAGACTATAGATCCACAGAGTCTTAATGTGGTTGTTGTGTTTGTATAGGGATTTCCTGACTATTAGGAACTAAGAAGGTTTACCTGATATATCCATGGATTTATCTGCTGATGTACTTCATCTAATATGGGTCCTTGTACAATGGTCACTGGTGCCTTGACAAAAAGTTAAAACTGGGTTAATGCTGAAAATATTTAAAACAATTTTACCTTATTAGCCGAAAAATTCAAATGATAAACAAAAAAGTACCTCCTCTCTCAGTGCTATAGGAATTGTACCATTTGGCCGAAAAATGTATGCTCCAGATGCCTTTAACAATTGAAACAAACTCTAGGTGTAAGTTATCCACAATGGTTACCATTAGAATAAACTGATTGTCTAACAGTTTTCTACAAACATCTATCAAATCTGAACCTGAGGGTCGCTACCACTTCCACTGTCTCCAGCATAGTAACTGTATGAAAGTTCCATAGTAGTGTTTACCTTGAATAAACCACCAGCTTACACATATTAAAGGTTTTAGAAGGAAAAAAAAAAACAGTTCAAAGGAAATATACAATTACATATTAGAACAGGACAAGATATAACCTTCAAAAAGGAAGAGTTACAAGAAAGTAATCATAATTTGTAATTTTATACCACATTTTAGATAAAAAGAAAATTTTCGATTAGCATAGAAAAAGAAAAGTTAAAGCTAAAATTGCTGCTAGCGAAATACCAGATTTCGCGTATTCAAAATATGAGTCAGAGTTCCATCATCCACATTATGTAGAAGCTTTAGATTTCCTTGCCCAACTTCAATATTTCCATTTGTACTTTGTTGTGATGAATAAAAGGTCGATGTTACAGAAACTGACCCTGGAATTTTTATTCATTATAGCATATCAAACATTTGTGACAAGTAGTTAACCACAATACGAAAAAAGGCTAAGCAAAAAGATCAGTAAACCTTTCCCCATTGCACTTTTTACAAAATATGTATTGAAGCCAAGAGGCTGTACAGAAACTGGAAAGGCAAGCCAAAATTTGGGTGTGGTACTAGGAGAAAAGCCTGTATATGCCTTCACATGGTTATTTCTGAAGTTAACTGAAGCATCTGATATTGGTAAAAGCTGTGATTCAATCTCATTTCCCTTAGAATCATAAACAGCAGATTCACTGATAACCTGCAGCAAGTACAACTATGAATTAGACTATGTAGAACTAGTTTATGCTGAAAACAATTATTTTTAACTTAAGATTTTCCTCAGCCTCGTTCCATAGTCATACAAAAGAAATTTCCTTTTAGTCCATATTCCTCCCACTACACTTCCATTGTTGTGTAGAATTGGTTTATGCTGAAAACAACTACTTTCGGCTTATGCTTTGTCTTGGCCTCCTTCCATAATCATATCAAATAAATTTCCTTTTAGTCCCTATTCCTCACACTACAATTCCTTTGTGAATAAAAAGAATTAAATAAAATATATTTTAAGAAATTGTGTATCTAGGAAAAAAATAAAAAATAAATTGATGCTGAAAAGAAAATAATTGAAGGAAATAAACTAAGGATTAATTCAAGAATGATGCATCCACACTAAAAGGAAACAAATTGGAAAGTAGCTGGGAACGGCACTTCGTAACAAATTTTAAATTTGATTTTTCTCGTTTGGTAACTTGGAGTCAATTAGCATTTTCTATTTTACTAATTATGAGGGGGAAATTACAATTCAATTAAGTCTCACAAATTTTTCTTATTTAGAATATTTGTTTTCACATGTATTGTTGAGTCCAGTTTATAAAAAAAGTCCACGGTCTTGTAATTTTTTTAGCTTTAAACTAATATAATTTTCAATTTGTGTTCTTTGTGTGAGTGTCGTTTTTCTAGGTGAGATTCCTATTCTTGTGTCCAATGTGCTACATCAAGCAATATTGAAGCTAAAACAAGTACTCTCTCTATTCCTCATCATCCAATTTCATCCACCACCTCCTTTGCATATTTGCTTTCATCTTCATTCTTCCATCATTATTGTTCGACCACTAATTCCTTGTTCACCATCCGCCTACGCCACTTAAGCGACAACTCTCAGTGGAGGAAAGGATGTCGGCCTCCCTTCGCTATGTCCTAGTGGCTTACTATGATAGCATCACTTGCATTGTCCAGAAACACCGCTAGCTCCCGTTACAACAACACTATCCGCCACCTTTGTCAAAGAAGATGCAGCCAATGCCACCTTATGTGAGAGAACCTGGCGCCTTCCTCACAATACCTACTATCTCCACCTGATGCCTCTTGCACCAGTTAGATTCCAGACCGCTTCTCCAATCGAACCTCGCACCGTGGCTCCCTCACACAAATACAACTATCACAATCTCTGATCATTACTCACTCCGTACGTCACTGCCCTCTCAACCCACACCAGATCAACAACCACCCCCAAATTTGACACCTCCATACATTGGCTAAACTCACTTGCTCTCTCCCAATCATGTGATCACTTTTGGTGGCCACAATTAGGTGTCTTCCTCGGAACGACATTACTATTTATTTTGTGTTTACTATTAAGTTGAGCAATCCAAAGTCCTATAATTTTATCATCTTTGAATTGATCTATTTTTCAATTTGTCATGTGAGAGTTATTCCTCTTACCTTTGTGTGTGGTTCTTGTCCTTGTTCGTCTATTGTGCTACATCAATATCTCTGCTATAAGGGAGTATAAGAGTGTGCAATGTGCAATACAATGGTATTCTTGTAAGTCAAGAATCTACTTGCAGGTACAATGATAATTAGTGAAGAACTTAAACGACCCCACGCACCCCAGATAGCATTTGCATGGCAACAAACCTGTGTCTTCTCTACCTAACAAATTATATTAACTTGAAGGCACCTAAAGAGCAAACAAAATATCTGCTATTCAAAAGGGATATGATGAAGCTTACTTACAGGTATACGGATAACGTCAGCCCGCTTCCAACCAAGAGAATTGTAGACAAGAATAATCTACAAAATAATAAATTTATTAAATATGTGTAAACCAATATAAGAATTGTTTTCATAAGATGTATTATAGAGCACATCAGATATCTTACCAATGTTTTTCCACGAGACAAATCCACTTCGGATGGAGGGCAATAGGTTATGTTCAAAAGAGGACACTAGAAAGAAAATTCATCTGTGAGCATCCATAAATACTGTATGAAATTCATTATTCATGTTTCTATTGCATCAGAACAAACCAGAGACTAGATGAACGAGTAAGCACCCTATCTAGCAAATAATCAAAATGACAAAATGAGTTTATTTTATATGATGTCATGATGTGATGGAATAAATAGATAGGGTCAGGTTTGCCCATGATGACTCAACTTGCATCCATTAGTAAGTAGTTAGAATAGCTACATAGCAGTTATTTTCCATCTTCTTCCTATGATATCTACAAGAGATAATACTTAGGTTACAAATCCAAGGAGATTTTCCACATTAATGATATCTTTTTAGACTGAGGATACAGGTAATCAAAAATTTCTTCCTTCGCAAAAGAAATCATTCAATTTTACAAATTGTTTATTCCAACATTGGCATCAGAGCAGCATTGTTGCTTAAATATGGCAAAATCAATATGGCTATCAGCTGCATCAGTCAGTCGATAGCCCATGCTGGTACTGTTGTTGTATAGGCCACCATCGGCCACTCACGAGGTCATCCAAGCAATGGCATCAGTTGCCTGAGCAAACAACTGCTTGTGTGGACAGGTCACAACCCTGTGTCGTGCAGTAAGATGGAGGTCAACCACTAGCATCAATCATAGTCCTAGTTCAAGCAATTGGTGTGCACCTCACCAGCCGCCACAAATTGGGTGTGCATGGCATCAACCAAGTTCCTCCACCACCTTGATAGATGGTGGTCCTTTAAACTTTCATTATAAATCTAATCCACTGATAGAGAAGAAAGAAATATGTGAATGGTGGCATCTAGATTCAAACCTGGGGTGCATGCCACATTGGCCACTGCAACGACTAGTATGAAAATGGTGGGTTTTTTTAGATTTACTATTAAAAATGTTTTTTCTACTTAGAATCATTTATTATTTAGCAATAATCTTTTAAAATAATTAGTAGTATTCGTCTTTCTACTACCTCGCTGTCATTTACTTGCATCTTTTATTGAATTCTACCTCTGGAGGTGTTACGTGTGTAACAATTTAGTTGGAAACAAAGCAGGTCATTTTCATAAAGATATCTTTTTGTCTTCTTTAGATTTTAATTGATCGATTTGTTTTTGATGGCGAATTCAAATTTCCATTTTTGGTTTTTTTTTTGTGGAATTATAGTATAATTATGATACTTTAAATGGATGTTTGCAATTTTCAACTGATTTCATTAGGTTGGCTTTGCGAGCTCCTCAAAGCATAGGTAGAGTTGGGGTTGGGTCTTGATTTGAGTCTTACACTTGATTGATAGTTTTTGACCAAGCATTTTGTCGTATTAGAAGATTGAGCATGAAGAAGAGTTTATAATTGGGTGTGCTCGTGAGATTCAATAGTCATGCTTGTGTTGAAGCGTACACGGCATCTATCACATAAAGGGAGAGTGCAGGGGCACAGCCCATTGGGTGGGTCGACACTCGCCCATCAAAGTGGTTTGCAATTTGCATGTGGGTTGCACTCAGTGATATATTGTCTGTTTGGTGATTACTAATTATTTATTTTAGAGTTCATAGCATGATATTTATTTTGTTGTTTACCTTATGTTCATTCACCATATTGCTCGAGTTGCTTCACCATATAGCTTGAGTTGCTTAGTACTACCTGCTAGGTAACTTTGCTACTCCATGACTACGAAAAAAGGATATCTAGTTCCTTGGTGAGGTAGAGTCTATTTTAGCTAGGATTGCTTTGAGGACACTTCACGCATTTTTGTAATTTCTCTTATAGTTTCTTTTGTTTTGCATTGTAGGAACTTCATTTATGGTTGTCTTGTTGGATTTGTCATGTTTTTCTTGTGCTTTGCAATCTGTAAAAATAATTTTATGGTTGTCTTTTCCAGTTAAATTTTGTTTAATGGTGGTGCTTATTAGTATGTATTTTTGCACCCTATGTTTTGTTTGTACGAATGCAGCTTGTACATCAAGTATTGCTAAATTGGCGTGCGACTATCGTAAGTTACATGCCATGCCAAAGGGCATGGGGACCTATTTGGTTCATAACAAGATCTAAGAAAGATAAAGATCATAAATTGAATATTGTATTCGTTGCTTGACTAATTATTTTTATCTTTGTGATGATTAAACATAATTATGAATACAAATAATTGCATAAATCAGGTCATGACAGATAAGAATGTTATAAATGATCCACGGGACTCCATATTATACATGCAGTTCTATTTGAACATAACTATACTCTTAATAGATAACAAATGAGCTCTTGGAGTATGCTACTCACACTGCCTAATTATCAAATATGAACTATGTAGAAATGGGAGGAAAGTTCCTTCCCAGTGATACAAGCTATTAAAGATCCTAAAAAGAAATCAGTGGATTTCAATTTTTCAAACTATTCCAACATGATGATGGATCAAGAATCAGGGAAAATTATTAAGTATCAACAAAATAAATGCATGAATTTAGCTGAATAAGTAAAATAAATTAGATAATGTATCACGAGCATAGCACTAAACATTCACAAGGTTTACATCAGGTTGGGTATGTTTATCTTATCAAGGACAAGGACTACTATCTGATTATATCTGCTATCGGATAAATCAACAAGTAGCTCAAGTAATGTTGTGTCCATATGTTATTTCAGAAACACATATATCTTGCATCTGGATAGCCTTTCAACGGTTAAATAGATAAGAACAGTGCTGAATCTTGTCATCCACAAGTATCTAAAACTAAAATCATCAAGATGTTGGAGAGGAAGAGGATATAATTTTTTTCTTTATATCTCAGAGTATTTGTAGATACAAGAGGACAATCTAGACACTCCTCTAGATTAATGAACATCAATTTCCTAGATACGATGAATGTATTCTATTGGAGAAAAAGGTGAAGCTGTCACCTTAGCATCCCCTCCAGGGCGGCCCCACACTCTCCGGAAGGGGGTAAATCATGGGAGGCATTTGCCCTAGCACAGTATCCCTTTGCAGGTCAAGCACCCAACGAGGCATTTTGCACCTGCTAGGAATTGACCCTAAGGTCCATTGGAGCAAGCACCCAAACAGGTACCAACTGCGTCAACCCGTGAGGGCTACAATGAATGTGTTCTGGATACAATGAATGTATTCTACCCATTCATATACATATCTAGAACAACTAAAATATTTGAGTTTATATTTCCTACACAAGGAACCAGAAGACTACATGAGTCGCTTGTATATAGTAAGAGCAGAATGAAAAAACAGGAAACTAAAAGGAGCAGCGAATTCACCTGTTCAAATTTTGTTGTAATGTTGTCGCAATCTGAACTTGAGTTCAACTCTGTTAAGCAAGCAAGAGAAGTTCCAACTAGCTTCTCTGCCTGAAAGATCCATTCAATATAGAGTAACTTTCAATTTGTCAATGTAATATTAACAGACTACGTCTTAAGATGAGTTAATTTTGCAACCTGTGAATAGCCTATAGATAGTCGTTTGGCATAATCATTTGCTACATGTTGCTTTTCTGTTCCAGTGACTGCATCATGATGTTGAGCAATAGCTAAAGCATCGGCCAAACTGTCGGTTGTATGGCCAAAACTATTTCGTCCTTTGAGAAATTCTAATTGCCTTGCAGCCTGATTGTGTTCCAATAAATTTTAAGATTCTTTTTCTCACCAACAGAGAAAATTAACAAGAGACCGTTGGTATAATGAACAATGACAAGGAGAAATTTCAAGCTTTCTAGCTTCATGGAGGAAGAAGATTACCAGATAATAGCCACTCATCAATCTCACATAACCTTTTAAGGCTGGCCTACTTGTGAAGTAACCAGTCCAGTATGCATTTGGATTATCTGCATAACTAATGTCCAGAAACAAATTTGAATGAAAGACTAAAAGCTAATCAGACACAATAGTATCTGCAAAGAATGATATTGAGTTCACTCACGGAAAGAAGTCATCAGTCTTCAAAGGCCAGGATTCCTTAGATGCGTACTTTGCATCAGTATAGATGGAAGGTGTAGAATACAAGGCATTGACCCGCCCATCCTAGAAAAAGTCAAAAACAACACCTAGTGTTTCACATTTTCTGAAGGGAGAAAAGAATAAGGCATTCCCATGACTAGACCCAGTTGAAACTTAAAGACAAGTAATGGAAGGTTTGCATTGGATGTAAAGTATTTGTGATGTAATTATGTAAATAAAAAAAAGGAGGCTTTTGAAGATTTTCAAGCGAATTGAAATTGGTGTAGAATATACTTTATATTGCTGAAGTTCATGGTTAGCCAACCCCACTTAGTGGGATAAGGCTTGGTTGTTGTATTGTTGAAGTTCATGGTAGCTTAAAATAATAGTAGAAATTAAAGTCCACGATTTTTTTTTTCAAAAAAAAAAAAAAAAAGAAATTAGAGCCACTTTAGGTAAACTTTAACACAGGAATGGTTTTGAAGGATGAAAAACATTGTAAGCAATATTCTGCAGCAATGTAATATTAGAGACAACCAGAAAGAATATACTTTGTTGACATAATGAATGAATTTATCCAGCTGCCTAAACCATGAATTTGCATATTGATACTTGAAATCTGTCCCCATGGTAAACATTATATGATTCGTCCTGGTAATATTTGCCTGAGAATAGGAAACAATTTATCATCAATACGAGTTGGAAAATAACAAAAACATGTACCAAAATTGAAATTTGGCAAGGCAGAGGAACTGATCCCTTAGACAACAAAGGCACAGCATGAAGTCTGTACTCCTTGTTATTGAGTTAAGAAATAATAAATATGAAATGCATTTGAATGAAAGATAGCACTTAATAAGTTGGTGCATGAGTTCTTATTTAGAAAAGGTTTGTGCAAAACATTGAATCTTGCATAGTTTCTGAAGACGCAGCAACCAAAAACAAACTTTCATTAGATATGATCTGGTTCACATTTCAGATAAGTGTATACAGCTTAAACTGAAAGTATCCATGCAGCAATTACTCATGCAAAGATTCCCAGTCTCATAATGCTAGATATGGTGGAAACTCAAATCTTCAAAAGAATAGCATGCAGAAAATGTGGTGGCAAAGGGGAAAGATAAGCAAGCAGCAATGCAAACTACAATGTAATCAAAATTGGACACGAACAATTGGTTCAAACAATTAACCAGGGAACTAGACCCTGATCCAATCTAGTTTGATATATATCAAACAGGTGGGTTCTTTTATAACTGCATCTTAAACCAAAGTTGCAGATCTACTGCATCAATGCAGTGGTTGAGACCTTTCAATGAGGCTATTGGTCTTGATTTGAAGACCCAATAAGACCATTATGTTTTCAAGCCATTTTTCTTATTGTTTTTGTTTTAGGGAAAAAAAACAAATATGCTATGTTAAAATCCAATTTATTTAATATTTTTTAGTGATATAATAAGTTTATCAACATTTTATATGTATGCATAGTACAAAAATGAACTAATTTATCATGAGTAGATTCTGATAATACTTTAGAGTTTAGAATAAAATTTAGGTTATTTTGATATTTTTTATTATTGTTAAAGTTGAGTGACTCACTACTTATTTCAAAAGCTCATGGCCTTAAGAATGAAACCAATTACCAATTTATATATTTATATTTTTAACAGACCCCTTCATTACTCCCCCATATGTGTGGGTGACATTCTCTCTTCTGTGTGGGTAGAATATTTGACTTGATTAGTTGATTAGTTCCAGCCTCCGAACATGAATTGATTAATTTTTTTGGTGGGATTTGACCTCTGACCACTTTGATACAACGTTAAAGTTAAGTGGCTAACGACTTATATCAAAAGCTCAAGCTGGTAGGAAGGGAACAATTACTAATTTATATATTTATATTCTTAGCAATTATATATAAGCTTTTATTTATATTTATGATGCCATTGCCTGTGTCAACCATTTTGACCAATTGAAGCATAGAACAATCTAGCTGGTTTAATCTCCAGTCTAGTTTTCAGAACATTAATATTTGGTCCATAACTGATCGGACATATTCTGTAAAGAAAAAGAAAGTCACGAATAAAAACTGCTGCAACACACACATGACAGAATCAAAATCTAACTGGAAAGTAACTAATTGAATGCCCACAAATTTGGTTCTGCTGACGTAATTATGCAGTTCATAGAAAAAGTCCAGATACCCAAGGATCGCAAACCAAAAGACATAGGCATAAAATGCAACCATTAGGTTGATTAGCCTACCTGTGATATAGCTGCAGCCACAAAATCATTTACACGCTCTTGAACATTGTAATCAAACAAAAGAGGATCATCCTTCATCAGATATCAATATAATAGTCAGGTCCGCTGAAAAATCCTAAACATTTAAGAACCACAAAAAAGGAAAAACAAAATTACCTGAACAACAGGAGAATCATCATTCACTTCAAAGTAAAAACCACCAGGGGGAGGTTCATAGTTCTTTGGAAATATACCAGCGAATATCTAAATGAAGGAAACAGGACAATGATTCAAGATACATCTGAGAATAGTGAACTCATGATAAGATATTAAAATACAAATGAAAAACAACTGACTCACATCTGTAGTTGAGCCAAGCGACTTAGAACCCCGCCACACAACCTCAAGCCTCTTTAAGTCTTTCCTCTTTTCCTTGTCTTGGTAGTCCATCCGAAAAAAGTAAAGAGCATCAAATCCAACCTGTAGGATTGCTCATATATCTTAAGACAACAATGTCATTGAGTGGACTGAACAACATAGGTAGACAACAGATCTTTTGCTCCCGCAGTAAAATGATGAAAGATAAACGAGTTCACTTACTCAACTTCAATGTTTCTAGTTTTCTTGTGTAGTGCTTTTTTCATTAGGCATCTTAGTCGTGTAGTGTTCAGATAATAAGATCACCAACAGTACAAAAGTGTTAATTTTGTAATAATTTCAAAATAAGCAATGATGTAATGGCATTGTTTGGTGTAGTTTAGGTCAAAGAAATTTGATTAAATGAGGTTATCTCAATTTCCAATAGTATTTTAGCTAATCGTAGCATTTTCACCAATGATGAAACAAAGTTAGGATCCCATGAGCAAGATCAAAACATCATACAACATTTACATACAATTTCTTTCATTAGTTAGTAAATCTACTTACCCAAAGTTGTTTGGTATAGATGGGTGTCTCTCAAGATATAGAACAGAATGCGCACAATACACATGCCTCATGTCTCAATCAAAATACGTGAGATTGTATATGACATAATCATTTACAGATCATCTTATGTATGTAAGTTCATAGTATAAAGATTGTTGTCAAGACAATTTGCCTACTACTATTGAAGCTCTAGTGTAAGATGACCGCCCACATTTCCAAGTTGTTGATTACAACTATCATACTTAAGCCCAGTGGTGGCCCTAATAAATTTATGGGTATTAAGTCGCGACAACTAGTATCAGAGTAGACCTAATCCTACATAATGATATAGCCACCATTGGACCTCATCTGTTGTGGATTAGAGATGATTCTAAGCTATGAGTTGGATTAGGTGTTGAATAGGACATCAAGCCCTACGGAGGGAAAATTGTAACACCCTCGTTTTAGTCCCACATGGCAAGTTGAGTTTGTCACAACCCGCTTGGATACACTAAGTTGTCAAATCTAAGTATTGCCCAAAATGTTGAAGCTTCAAATTAATATTAGTTATCTCAACTAAGCTTATAAAGCTTCCTTATGTGGAGTGCTTTTATAAATTACGAATGTTACATCTTTTTCCATAATGAAAATTTAACTTACTATTTTGCTAAAAAAAAATGAAGAGAAAAAAAAGGATGCATTTGCATGCAAGCACACCTTAAAGTTCCAAGCTATTGATGAACAAAAAATGGAAAATTAAAGTATAAAACGTTGATTTTAAATTATTTGAAAGTATAAAAAATTGCATACATCAGCAAAATCCAAAAGAAACCATATACATCAGAGCATGTTAAGAATCACTTTATTATCATAGAATCAATGACCAAAGGTCCATTAGAGATACTATATAGTGGATGTGAGTATAATACAAACTTAAAAATTCTTCATTTGGAGAGGCAAACAGATTGAATTTGGAACTCATAATACCAGTGAAATTTATTATCATGTAGCAACAATATCCAAGACAGTACCTCAGCAGAAAGTAAGTAAGCTTGCACTGCCGAATGTCCAAAAGGATCTATCTGCCAACCAATCCTTGGTATGATCCCAAATTGTTGCTTGATATATCGGTGACCAAGGGTTGTCTGATCGATCATATCAATATAGTGAACCGTAGCTTCATCATGCATGCACATGCCTCCATTTCTTCCAAAAAAGAATGATCGAAATGAAGAAAACCTCAGTATGAAAAATTGAAGAATTTTGGAATACATGGTTAATTAACTGCGGCAACATATCTCGAGTCCATCTAATTCTTATGAAATGAAATAGACAAACTTGTTGGAATATGAAATAATATTGCTACTGATCAAATTATGAATGAGTCGAGTCTTTACATGAGTTCCAATTGGCCAGAGCTGAGGAGCTCCTTCACTGTCTTCTTAATCGCATCACTCTGCTGCCTCCACCATCGCTGGAAGAACGCCTGTATTCCATCACAAATATAAGCCTGCCGCTCAACCCCAAAATCCCAAATCAAACCCCACCCAAGTCAACGAATTAACCACCCACTTGTTCCACATAGATGAACCTGCGATTCTCGTCCGCCAACAGTGCAGGAATGATCGAATCAAGAACGTTCTGAACACATGCTACCTGTCGACCAAACAAACATCAAAGTCTCCTTACTGATATCACTTCAAAAATCCCACTCCAATCGCCATAAATCGGGAGTAAAATACCTGGATGGAGTTGTTGGAGCCAACGTAGTACTGGTCGACGGTCTTGAGCCACCCAACGTCGTCGTGGGTGTGCGCTACGATGTGGACATTGAGCTTGTCAGGGACGATGCTCGGCGTAGTATTGTAAGCAATGTACTCCGAATGCCCCACCGATAACGATACAGCTAAGAATGCGAGAAACGCCAAAGAACAGAAAGGATCACGATCGATCGCCATGGATTCCGGCGAGCAGCAGCAAGAGAGCCAGCTCTGCCAACAGGAGGATCACGACTCATGGAGACCTTGATAGAGACGGGCGGTACGTTGTTTCGCGCTTCTCGTCCGTTGGATAGGTTCTTGCACGAATCTTACAGCCAACGATCTAGCTCACCGACCACATACTCATGACAAACGTGTCCACCGGCGATTTGATAGTTCCGCCGGAACATGATAAGTATACAATAAACCGATGGGCTTACCAATGATTCAACAACACGTGGAAGTCTTAACGAGCTCGTGGGGTTGTCGAGGGAGCAGCGTATAGCTGGGTGAGTGGCGTGATTAGTTATGGATAAGGTCCAGCAAGGAACGCGACAAGCATGATTTGCTGGCTTTGGATAATCAGGAACGGGGTTCTGTAGCTGCTAGAAAAGGTTCGTTCGCATCATAATGTGTACGTGTTGAAATTTCGTACGTCAATGACGCAGACCATGTTTTAAAAGAAAATACATGTTGAAACGAGGCCGGCCCGGCATAAATTGTGCGCCGCGCTCGGTATTTTAAAAGAAATAAATAATAATAATAACTTAATACAATAATTGGACGTTTGTGAATTTAGTAATGTTCAATTTGTTTTACATCTATTTTATTTTCATATTTTTTCAATTTATAAATTGCGGAGGCGACGTCTAATATATCGCATATATTAGAATTAATGGGACACTAAAATTTTAATACTGTATAATATCCCGAGTCAGGAATTTCATATTAAGGGGTGAAAATATATATTTATGTTGAGAAAAGACGGTTATGTCATTGTCCTTTCATTTGTCTTTCATCCTTATTTTTATACATTTTTTACACTAAAAAATTATTGAGAAGTGGTGGTAGCTTATATAAGTTTCGGATTTAGAATGGTACATGGGACACCCCTAAGTATATATATGTATTATTATATTAGTTAGTCTTTTATATATCTTTTCAAATTTACAAGAATATCTATTTTAAAAAATATATCATAAAAGTTGAAATATTTGATAAATTTTTATTATATTTTAAAAGTATAAGAAAATATACACTTGTAGAGTTTTTAATTATTTAAAAAAAACATTTTAGTTTTAAGAATTTTGTTAGAAAAGTTTGTTAGATGAAGTAAATAAGAGTTGCAAAACAAAATTAAGTTGTTTTTACCAATTTTTTTTATAAAAGACAATAACGAAAATATTTTTTTTTCCGGTTTAGATTCTATTTAAGATGCTCCACCGGCTACTGTTTTATCAATTGGAATCATCTATTAACAAATATCATATTATTCATTCAATCAATCTATTTATGTGACAAAAAAAATATGATTCGTTGATTCCAACGTGTCAATCCATCCCTAGGTAAATATAGAGGAGGAAATCACGGATGGGGCCAAGCCGTACTTACGTTCGACGGGGCCTGAAGCAAAAATAAAAAATAATTCTTTTATTACGATAAATAATGATAAAGTTAAATTTATAAATAATAAATACACTAAATAAATAAATAAATCCCAAAAAAATATTATATGTTAACAAATATTTTAAATAATTACATAAATACTACTTGTTTAGGTATTTTGGATGCAAAAATAGGTATTTTGGATGCAAAAATATTAATCAAATCTGTATAATATAATTATCGGACTATTTTTTTTCTCAATCAACAATATTACTAGCTTATTTAGTCTATCATGTGATATTGAGACCAATAGGGTAGTTGCAGACAAGGTGACAGCCAGTAGCCGACATCCATTGCGCTATTAGGGTATAGTTTACATGACAGATCGGTGTAGCGTGTGACAAACACGATACCACACAATTAGGTCATGCAAGCATATGTTGGTCGTCGACTCGCCCCCGTCGAGTGCGATAGACACCATGAGAATCGGTGCCATTAGGTCACCCGAACGATTGCTATTGTACAATTAAGATGCAATTGGTGTCGCGCGTTGTAAGATGAAGACGATGGTTAGAAAAGAAGATTAAAATTACCTCTTTGTTCGATTGATCTGTGCTTTGGTGGAAAGAACGTCGGAGAAGAAATCATGTGTCGATGCGTGTCTCGGAACCATGAGAATAGAGTTTAGCGGTCGTTTAAGGTCTATGTCATTCGTTTTTTTGTTGGTATAA
>JBAMIE010110214.1:0-16440 GCA_037177295.1 Kaempferia parviflora | reverse complement strand
TTTTAAAACTAATTATGAGTATTTAATTGTACGAAATTATCTGGTAAATAATACTCTTGTAAATTATCTTGAAAAAAAATTTTTTTTTAAAAAAAAATCTAAAATACTCTTATAAATAATCAAATTATTTCTGAAATTCTAAAATCCTAATTTTTAATATAGTTTTATTTATTTTTGAATTTTAATTTTTACTAAGCTTAAGTTAGGAGAGACGAGTTGTAACTGAGAATTTTAAATATTTAGAATCATTTTTAAAAAAAGATAAAAGAATTGAGAGAGATGTCTTATATAGAAAGTGAGATGATTGAAATGGAAGAAAATTTCAAATATTCTGTCTGATCATAAAGTACATCTAAAATTTAAAGAAAAATTTACAACACGACGGTTAAACCTGTCATATTAAATGGAGCCAGATGTTGGATTATGACTCAAGTATATGAACAAAAAAAAATGAGAGTTGTATAGATGAAAATATTAAAATGGATGTGCAAATATATAAAAATAATAAATGAAAATATTAGAGAGAAAGTCGGAGTTGTACCTATTAAGAGAAAACTCTGAAAGATATAATTAAGATGATAAAATGACTAATAAATACTCTAGCTAGCCAGCTAGGTGATATAAAACTATAATTAATATGTATATCAAATGAGAAAAATAAAATTAGTTAATAATAATAATAAAATAATGTAAAATTTATTAAATATGATAATATAGTAAAAAATAGAACCTAATACTATATAAGGATTCATATACCCTACGTTAAGTCGTCAATCAATGAGATAGAGTTTGATTGTTGTATTGATTTTAAATATTATTTAAATTTTATGGTTTTCAAAATAATTATCAAAGGATAAAAAAATCAAAACGTGTCGTTTATTAGCATTATGATTAAAAGGACGTCTCCATTAAAAAAAAAAAAATCAAATTAAGATCCATTATTGTTTATCCTAGTTTTCATCGAAAATATATACCATTAAAGCATAAAAAAAATTACTTTTATTTAATTAAATTTATTACTCAAAATGACTGTTATATCAAAAAATAAATAAATATTTTTTAAATTTAAACAAAATTACTTTAACTTATTAAACTCACTTCAATATTATTTAAAAAAATCCCATAAAAAATAAGATAAAAATCTTGAATTACTTGCTTAAATCCAACTTCTGGGCAATTGATTAATTTAGTGAAAAGATAAAAAGATTGAATGCGAGTAAACATGTGAAAAAATAAATAAAATCAAACAGTTTGAAAACTTGTAAGTTCAGATATAACACAGAGCATGACCATCCATTAGCGCCATAAAGGAATTAAATTTTAAACATGTTAAATAGAGTCAAAATAAATCGAGCCTAAAATAAATTAAATTGTTGAAATACTTATTCAAATTTAACTCAATTTTTTTTAAGGAATTTTAGCTTAATTTAAACTTGGCTTTTTAAATATTATCAATTGAATTTGTTTGATTGTTTAACTTTTTATATATTTTTTAAGTTTATTTAATTAATAAATTTAATATTATAAACTTTTTTATTTTATTTTATTTATTATAAATTTGATAAGAAACTTACCAATCTTTATTGAGCATTAATAAATAGTTTCAAATCTTTTTATTTAATTAACTTTATATATATTCAACAAACATAAATAAATTCTTATCAAACTTAACAATAAACTTATTCACGTCTAGTTTATTTACATCCCTACCAAGTTATTATGATCGTAGGCTCCATTTGATGCACCATCAAACCATTTAATTAGGTGGCCTGATTTTCAGCAAAGAGCTGATGGCATAAGCTTCCTAATCCTGCTTCAGGGTTCCAACCCTATAGAGAATAAAATTGCAAGCCCTTTCGGAAGCCGTGGAATCGACTCTTGCATCGACAGGGAGACCGCTGACCGAAATTATAGCCACTTGGTTGCTAATTTGCCTGTAAAGAGATTTGGATAGAGTTGAGTGTGCAAATTAGCATAATCATTCAAGTTAAATGAAACTTTGAGGCTTGTTGTTTTGTAGCTAAAATTTTCTAGTTGTAGTTTGTATTTTTAAAAAACTCAACATTTTCTAATTGCTCACTGAGCTCTCCACAAATAAGAGAAGAAAAAAAAAAAAGGAATAGAGTTTGGGACTCACTAGAGGAAGCTTTCGATGGGTGTAAACTACCCCTTTATCGCCATTCACCACTTGCCCGCTGCCTTTCAAAATCCTGGATGCGACGAGAATTTAGACAATACATGAGCACTTTATTGCTTGTAAGTTCGCAAAAGCTGTCATTAATATGATATCATGTTTGTGATGCCAGATGAGGAAGAGCTTCTCAGGAATGTAACAAAAGGGCAGATCTCTGAGTAATGGTGACATATGAAAGTGAAATAGGAGGAGAAAATCAAGAGAAATAAACAATTTTCCAATCGACCGGTTTGTTTGTTGAGAATTTAATTGTATTTTTCAGGTTCTAATCAACTGACTCACTAAATCCTGTTGTAATTCTTATGAGCTAATAGTCTAAATACGATCAATCTTACAAAGGTAAATAGTTGAGGAAAAGAACAAATGGTAATGATTATTAGAATTTGGCAATGTGATTGAACATTCAACTTACCATCTAGTAGTCAGCAATCCCTCGACACCAACAGGGCCTCGAGCATGAATCCTACTTGTACTTATACCAACCTTCGAGTCATAAACAAATGAATACGTGATCATGTATAAGGTAATCATAATATACATCAAGTGAGTGAAATTTTGGAAGGAAAAAATGATAACCTCTGCTCCAAGTCCGAATCGGGCTCCATCGCAGAAACGTGTGCTTGCATTGTGAAATACTGCAGCACTTCATAAGCAAAAAGGGATCATGGTATCTCTTCTTACATACAAACCAACGATATGCACATATATTGATATAGATTTTTTATGTTATAGTAAACTAGAAATATCTAAGCCACGAACGAACGACGATGCATCTCTTGCAGCTCTGCATGAATTCAACGTCAAATATACTTATTTATACCCTGATACATGAAATCTGTACCCATATTTCATTCTATACTTACAGTCATCTCCTTTGAAACTGATGCTTAAACAACCTCTGTAATATTTTTGGGTTTATGTAGGATGGTGAGCTTTTATGAGATCCGGTACCAATGCTTTGAGCACCAAGAAGATAATGGACACAAATTTCACTCAAGTGATAAAAAAATGGATAATAATATAATAACGCATAGTAGTCTCATCAAGCTTGGGATTAGTATCGGACAAGGTCACTATTATGAAGAATTGAACATATGGCTCGAATGTTAATCTTGGAATGTTGACGCATGCAAAATATTTACACAGATGAGAGAAGACATACTTCACAGTGATTAAAGTAGTCTTAATTAAACTCCGTAAGTAAATCAGAAATATGTGCGAGAATTGGATGATGCACAACATGAAAGAAAGCAACAAATTAAACAACAAAAAACTCTGCTCCTAATAAAAAATGTAATATAGCATCGGAACACCATGTCATACCTGTCAACTTGACTGAGGAAGATCTCTGCAGTTGCAATATCCTTGGCAATAATGCAATCAGTATGTGCACTGGCAATGAAATTCAAGGTCAATGTTCCATGAAGTTGATTTATTGTGATACTTTCAAAATTATGACAAATAAATCATCAAGAAAAACTGTGAGTGATTAAAAACAGTAGTATACCTTCCATATTGATGTATATGGTCAATCGCAGCATGAACATCATCGACAACTTCAACCGTACAAGCCATTTTGTTGTATTCGTGATGTAAGGATGGTGCTTCTGAAAAACTAAACTCTTGACTTGCTCGAGGTCCGCCAAACAAGGCAACACCTGAAATTGGACATGCAGTGAATTTCTATAGTTTCACAATTGCATGAATTTAAAGTTTGAAACTATGACTCATAAAGTACAATCTCCTTGCAGCATAAATTTTGCAAACAGATACTAGTCTACCCAATACTAGCTGTCAAATTAAAAAATTTCGACTTGATGGCAACATCAGACCTTCACTTTTGAGTTCTACCAGTAAATTATTAAGCCACTCATTATTCAAGAGATCTCTGTGGATAAGAAGTGTTTCCTGCAAGTAACAGAGGCCAACTTTGAATCAAGTATTTCTTGAATAACAGATTTAGAGTACTAAACATAGGAATATGAAGTCATTTAAATAAAGGATGCTGATTAGTTGAAATCGTCAAGAGTGTCAAATTGCAAAAGGGTATTACAGCATTAGGCTCCCACCAAGGTGATGATGATCAAAATTGAAAGAAAAAAAATGCACTTATGCCTATAGAGTTCAAAATTTTTGGAAAAGAGATCTCAAAAGTAATTCTCACAAATGTAGGATGGTAAAAGATGCAATATTTTTAGAACTAGATCCAGCTGTCTGTTACAATTTTCAAAACATTGAAAAGTCGAGACCACAAGCTAAGAAACAGGTATACCAAGGACAAGATATGAAGATCTAACTAATAACTAAATTTGGAGTTTATTGTAAATGAAGAGAAGAATGCAACAAGTCAAGAGGTCACGTGTAGGTCCAAAAGGAAGGTAAATTACATAATTCTACAGAAAGGGATACCATGATAAATCAGAACCTGGCTAGGAATGGTAAAACAAAAGGTGTACATTCACTCTCCAATTCTCCAATATGGAAATAGAAAGCCATTGTCATAGTCCAAGTTTCAGTGAGATCGAGACATACCATAGCATTACAAGTAGCTGGATAATCAATTTTCGCATCCAATACAATCCTGGACGCCATTTCCATATCAGCAGATTTATCGAGATAAACATGACAAATGCCATCTGAATGGTAAACATTAAGACGTGATTTAATACATAACAGAATAATTGTGGAGTAATAATGCACATGAGGTAAATTCATCATCATCAAACTGTGCTGGTCCCAACTACTTTAGGACTGCATCGTTGATCTTATCCCTACTTTGAATTCTGTGCTACATCACTCATAATGTTCAAATCAACAAAGCCAATACACTTAAAGTAGAATAAATACCTTATTTATTTATTTATATTACCTGAATGACCTAGAACAGGAATCCTGGTGGATTCCTTGATTTGTGCAACCAATTTATTACTTCCTCGTGGAATCACAAGATCAATTACATCATCAAGCTGAAAAAAGTTTCAAAAAGAATGTAAATTTTGATTTTACAACAAGATATATTTTCAAAGCTTCCACAAACCAAATGTTCTTCTAAAACCAGGTCACCTTTAGTAGATCGGGAATCTCTTCTCTAGATATGACAAGACCAATAAGCTTCTCACCTACAACTTCTGGAATTGCTTCTGTAATTACCTATTCAGAAAACAAGTGATTTGAGCGGTGCTTTAGTATTAAAATGGAAATGAATCTGTTACTGCACGATTTAGCAGAATGGAAATATTATGTGGCATCTATCTGCAACTAATAAACATACCTTATGCAAGATTGCATTAGATCTCATGGCTTCTTTCCCGCCTTTAAGAAGAAGACCGTTGCCACTTAGAATGGCTAAAGATGCAATCTACAAGAGAAAAATAAAGTGATACAATAAGTGAAACTTTTCACTTATGAAGACAGATGTGAAACTTTTCAACCTTGCAAAGACAGATGTGAATTATATTTTATAGATTATTGACAATGTTAAAGCTAAAGTCTCTCGAGCATACCTTTAATGATGCATACTTATCTGACATTTATTAGAATGGAATGTTCAGAATTGGTTCATATTTGTATATTGTACATGACATTCAATGCTCTGGATGATGTAATTCGAGAAAAATCAAAAAACGGAAAAACTACATATACCAAGCTTTGCAACACAAACTTTTAGAATAGGCGTGGTGCTGTAGTCTCCAGAAGCTTTGCCTATAATGTATGACGAGAAAAATTAATTAAAAATGAAGCACAATGCTTTTACCTGGATTAAAGCATCAGGCCTCGACTCAAAAACAATGAGGAGAACACCCAATGGGCAAGCTGTCTTTTCTAAGATTAGACCATCTGCAACCTGAATAAATATCATGCATTGGATTTAGGTTTTTCAAAGAAAATGTGACAGCATTAATATGCATGCAGAAAACCAAAATTGCAATTGAAGTTCTTGAAATATTACAGTTATACCACCAACCAAGGAAATTGTGTAAATTTGTAGGCAAGAATTCTGACCTCAGTTCTTTCCAAAACCTGGGATATTGGGTCCTCCATATCTGCAAGTGCACGAATTGAATTTGCAAGGCTAGATATCTATCATAAAAATGAACAAGACAGTTAGAAATATATTTATGCCAGAAGAGAAATAACAAATTTATGCAATCTCTTGCCTTGCCTGCCTTCAATGTCAACCTAGAGATCAATGGTTTCTCATATCCAGCTTGTTGTGCAGCAGCAACATCAACCTCATTCTCAGTTCTAATTAATTTCTCATTTGCCTCTAATGCATTGGCAATGTCCATCAGAATCTTCTTGCGGGCATCTGATGATAAGCTCTAGGGAGAAAAACAAATGAAGTTAAAAGTTAACTAAAAGATATTATACTGTTACACACTCTAGACTATCACGGTCAAATACAAAGAGCAAGCAGATAAAAAAACAAATGGTGGACCAGAAATTCCTAGATTTCTCTCTTGGTCCTTGTCGTGATGTACAGTACCTGAAGTCTCCTCGAACACTCCCTTGCTGATACTGCCATGTCACGAGCAGTGTCTTCTCCTTGCAATCCCCAATTAGCTGCATCCTGATGAAAGAGGGTACCGACTCTCTCACCTTGAAGTACTTTTAGAATGCTATCTGTAGTAAAACCACTACAATGGCCAGAAAAACTGTTAGAATGTAATAAACTTCATTAAATTAATTTTATAAACGAAGTTAGTAAAAGAACAAAATGAACTTCTGCAGCTACCCCTAGATTGAAATTTTTATTGGATTTAATTTCTTAAACTAGCAAAGTCGGTCATATAAAGAAGCATGTTCCACTTACTGCATAATGACAAGAGAACATGGTCATCCTTCATACGTGACCTGGATCTGTTAGTCACTTGTCATCATGAGGAGACGACTAGGTCTTAGATTGTTATTCAGCAAGTAACACATTCACTCTGTGACATTTTTTGAATAAATTACCCGATGAACATATTTATATCATTCACAGATAAGGAGAATATTGTTTTTGTTTTCCTCAAAAACAGAAACAAATTTTCTCACAATCAAACCAAAATAAGAGAATTACTTTATTAACTTGATAGGCTTGAAGTGCTAACCTACAATGACCAAACTCAGTGGTATAGTAGTCCTCTATGCCTTAATTATAAACACATTCATTAGAACAGAAAACCAATTAAGACAAAACAAGGTTGTCACAATCTCCCCCAATTGAAGCTTGACATCGTCAAGAAGACCCAAAATTTTTGTTTGGCAGCATGTGATGAATGGTGGCTATACTATCATGGGCAGCACTTTCCAAGTGAAACATCTAACCAAGGCTGATCTATGCTCTGGTACCACATGTCTCACTCTGGACCAAATGAGGAAATGACTCATTAACCTGATAAACCCAAACCACTAGATGAAATACTAAACCAAAGTCAATGTTAGTAGACTAATCTAGCACCTCTAGACTTTCACCATTACCATGTCACCTCCAGTGATGTAGCACAAGAGGAGATCGAGTGTTGGGTCGTTTGGGGAGTAGAAATCTGGAATAAAGTGGTAAGGAATGTAGAAACTCAGGTATCACACCTAAGGGTTCCTAGGCATCACACTTAGGGGGATTGTATCACACAACCAAAGAGAACTCTCAAAATATTGATATCAATTTTCTGTCCCAACATTACAGCAGTACACACATTATACTAGGACTCACAAAGGACTCGAACAACATAAATGCTAATAGATGGACTCATTGACAAAACAAGACTCTTAAAGACACATAGAAAAACTTAAAAGACTCACATAAGAAACTTAAAAGACTCATAAATATGCTACAATTTTTCAAGCATGGGAAATTAAAGCATATTGAAATTGTTGGTTATTTAATGCTGACTTTTGACTTCAACGCTTAAGAATTGATGAACTTTATATCATTTCCCAAGTTAGTTTATCATCTTCCAAGACATGCCAAATTAATAGTGAAGTTTTAGAATCTTTATTTCCGCGCTTATAAATTTTTAATGGAGTTTGCTACTTATCTCCATCAACTCTCCCTAGGTGAGGAAAACTTGTCTTGGTGAGTTAAAAGCGTGGAATCTTTCATAAAGATCTCTATCCTGTTGGAATTCATCATCAATAATCCATGTGCATTCAGAAAGGGCCTTCCATTTGATAAGATGCTTTTGGTAACCGCTTCCCTTTTTAGATACAATCTCATGATCAATTACATCTTCAATGTAGTCTTTCATTTCTTGAATTGATGGCAAACGAGCATTATGTGCATTACTTGTCGTAATATCTTCATGTCCAAAATATAAAGTGAGATCCTCAATGTTGAAGACATTGCTAATACCCATATCTGCGGGTAGCTCAAGGACATAAGCATTATAGCTGATTTTCTTTAAAACTTTATAGGGTCAATGAAGTTTCTTATAAACCCCTCTTGGATATGGTTCTTGCCTTATACGAACCATAACCTATCGCTTCCTAGAATTCAGCAAACTTCCTTTTCAAATCAGCATGTGTTTTTTTATCTTTCATTGCTTAGAGCAATTTTTTGCTTGGCATCATCATGTATATCTTTTATGTATTTGCTAAAAGCATCAGCTTCAGCACTTGGTCTTGCCTCCAATGTTAAAAGAACCAAATCAATTGGCTTTCTAGGAAGCATACCGGTAACAATTTCAAATGGGCTGCGTCTAGTAGATCTATTCACAGAACTATTATATGCAAACTCAAGTTGATGGAGACAAGTAGCAAACTCCATTAAAAGTTTACAAGTGCAGAAATAAAGATTCTAAAACTTCACTATTAATTTGGCATGTCTTGGAATATGAGAAACCTACTTGGGAAATGATATAAAGTTCATCAATTCCTAAGGGTTGAAGTCAAAAGTCAGCATTAAATGACCAACAATTCCAATATGATTTAATTTCCCATGCTTGGAAAATTGTAGCATATTTATGAGTCTTTTAAGTTTCCTATGTGAGTCTTTTATGTTTCCTATGTGTCTTTAAGAGTCTTTTCAATGAGTCTATCTATTAGCATTTATGTTGCTTGAGTCCTTTGCGAGTTCTAGTATAAATGTGTGTACTGCTATAATGTTGGGACAGAAAATTGATATCAATATTTTGAGAGTTCTCTTTAGTTGTGTGATACAACCCCCTATGGTGTGATGTCTAGGAACCCTTAGGTGTGATACCTAAGTTTCTACATTCCATACCACATTATTCCAGATTTCTACTTCCCAAACGACCCAACACTCAATCTCCTCTTGTGATACATCATCCAGTGTGGGGCAAATTGAAACACCAAGCTTGAAACAGCCGAACTAATATTGATCCCAGTTTCTCAAGCAAGGACAAGCTTAGGCCACCAAGTTTAGGGTATTTAAGTAAGAGAAATCAATGTTCTTGACCTTAGAAAGCATACATCTGAAATCAAGCATTGCCCGTGTGTGCACATTCCATTAGGAGCTGAAGCATTATTGGAAAAAAAAAACATGGCTGCCACGGCAAACCAAAATTTCCACCAAATAACAAGAAGCATACAAACACCTCAATACAAGGAATGCAATAAATCAATCAAAAACCTATTCCTTCAAGATTAATGTCCTTTGTGTTCCAAAACTCAAAATCTTGATGATGCAGTATGGAAGCAGATCAAAACTCACACGGGGCTCTAATACCAAATTGATGTAGCATGGAAATGAACAAAATTCACACAAAGCTCAGATACCAAATTAATGCAGCATAGAAACAAATCAAAACCCACACAGGGATTTGATACCTCTTCATGAAGAATGAGAGGTAAACAATCTAATACAGAAAAATGAACGTCACATTGAGAAAATTTAATCATGTAAAGACAATTAACATTGGGTGATTAAAGTCCCTCTAAAAACTCTGACCCAAATTGGAAACAAATTAAAATAATCTATGAAAGAATAATCTTACAGCCAAAATGACCAAATAACACAAGAAATAAATTCTGCAAAAGAACAAAATTTTAATTTAATTTCTGGTAAAATTATTATAATAATATAATTAATATGAAAATTGTCTTAAATAACTTAACCTCCTAAACAAGAGGATCTACAAAAATAAAATTTTACAAAATTTAAAACTTCTAAAAATTAAAGTCCTGATTTGCAATATTCAATAAATATAGACCTTGAGGAAAATCATTGTAGCTATATTGACAGGATTTCAGAGGATCTTGCTACAATATCATCAATATAGTGTAAGAAACACCAACATCAAAATGGACACCAATATAAAAGTAAGTTTCAGTAGTTTATGCTGCTGCCTGCATAAGCAATGAAACTGATACTTTTTATATCATATAGTTAATAGTCACACTCAAAGTTACAGTAGACTTCTATACCTACCTTCTTCAATAACAATTAACAAATGCCTGATCTGGTATTACAACCCAATATGTTTTTGCTGCCTATCATCATGAGGTCCATCTTCTAAATCGTCATGAAGTTCCAGCATAACCAGTTAAGCTACAGAGCAGAGATATTAGCCATTTTTATTCTGTCCTAACAAAATGTTCCATAGAAACATATACAGATATACATACGATTTCTCAAAACAAACAGTCCATGCAAATCACTTTATTACATCAAATTTAGAAAGCCATACTATTTGCAGATGTCAACTCAATCAAGTAGGAATACAATGGAAGTAGTTATTTCAAGGACATTTAGAAAAACAAAGTTAAAATTATGTTAGGACCCAAGAACTAGGAATACCTGGTAATCACAACGGGTGTGCCAGCATAAGCAGCATAAACAGCAGCCTTTACTTTAGCAGTCATGCCACCTCTTCCAACCCTGGATTTATCTCCAAAAGTTATCTCAGCGTCATGCCTCTCTTTCACATAAGTGTGTATTAGTCGTGAATTAGGTTCACTAGGAGGTCCACTATATAGACCTTCGACATCACTTAGCAGAATAAGAAGATCAGCTTTTAGTTCCAATGCTAAAAGGGCAGCTAAACTATCATTGTCCCAAAAAATACCAGAAGAATCCTGCAAGATTAATCAACTATTAGTATTAACAAGTCAATTAAATGCCTGTCAGGTTCAAAAGAGATTTCAATTGAACAAAGCCTCCATTTTAGAGAAGTTAGGCTCTTGAGAATATTTCCTTTACAAAAGTTTGGATATACAAATGATTCGATATGCATATATCATAAGTGACAAAAATCTTACAAGAAACAAACACGCCATCTCAATAAAAATCTGGTTGCTGTTTGGCCTTCTGTGCATCATACACAACCAAAAAAACAAGGTCCTCTACGTTTCCCCTTAACAGGTATTGCAATTCATCTTCTACCTATAAGCTTGATTCAAGAAATTAAAAATAAACTAATTCCTTTTGTTTCTGATTTAGTTCGAACAATTTCTAAGCAATTTATTCAACTATAATTAAATTCCACATAAACATAATGAAAAAAAAACAGCTGTTATTTTTCCTTTTTCAAATATCTAGTTTCAGAAGCATAACAAAGACAACTGTTTGTTTAATTCCTTGTGGCAATCTAGATCCTCCAAGTCAAGGAGACAATTAGATATAATTCACCCTTTTGGGTGTTTTAGGATATTTTATTTTCCAACCTTAGATAATCATGGCAAGTGAATAACAAATAATATATAAGATTTTGAGGTGGTAACTTCTAATATTTGCCATTAAAAATAGTATCTTATAGACCCCAAGGATGAAAAAAAAACAAATATCATATATTTTCATTCTTCAAAAAATGTGTTTAAGTCAGTTAAATAGGATGCAAAAGTGAAAAATGTGTTTAAGTCAGTTAAATAAGATACTCCATACACATAAAAAAAAAAAATCGATTTGAAAATTTTTTGTGCTTAATAGTATAACTTAACCCCTAAACCCTACGGAAGCTTTAAAAAAATTAAAAAAAAACGAATGGGACACGGGACGGGGTTTTTTTTGGGATAGAGGATCTAATCTCAAACATGTAAGTGCGCAAACATATCTCATACATTTGTATAATATGGGTATAAGACACTTAATTTATTATAATGGTGGAAGTAGCATATATGTATTCTCCATCACTGTGATTACTAAAATACAACCCACATATCCTTATGAAAGTTGTTTGGTTGGAAAGTACCGATTTTTAATCAAAATGTACTTAATGCACATCTAAATTGGAGAGTACAATTAAGAAACATATGCTTTCAACATTGATTTGATACACAAATCTACCTTGCTGCAAGCGAATTGATTCTATTGGTTATTCATTTTGCTTGCTGACTAACTAATCCACTAATCCAATTTTTGACATAGAGGATTTGCTAACTTAATAAGACTTTTTGTTAACACATTAATTTCCCCACATGTGCTCCTTCAGCCTTGGTGCTACTACCCAAAATTCAAAATTCAAACATTACGGGTAGAGTTGATACACAATCAATGTTTTAGCCTGGTGGTAACTTGCAATTTTTCCTTGTTTATTCATTGTAAGGGCCAATTTAAGATGGAGATAACAATTAGGAAAATGCTCTAACTCTTTGAAGACAAACCCCCTTCAACTTGTTATAGCAAAGTTCTTGATGAAGGAGAATGATACAATAAAATTGCACAACTTAAAAAAAAATTAAGAAAAACAAATATATTAAAATAAACAGATTTGAGATTGAATTTTGTTATTTATTTCCACTTTATTCTTTTTAGTACATCTAGTATATTTAATTCAAGATGATATAAAATTTCCTTTTCCTATTTTTTCTTCTCTTTTGTGAATTACTGACTAAATCATACAACCCTATACTCTATTAGGGGTTGACTACATATATTTATCTCTCCATTGAGCTCTACGTAAGGTAAACACAAAAAATATCTTAATGAAAATACATGATTGAGGAATTTTAGTCATGACAACTTTTCACGATGGCACTTGCATCCACCCTAAAACAAATGCATATATCCAACCATAAATTAATGTATTTAGCTGTATCACATTAATAATACCTCATATGGAGCTCTCCTAGTACTGATTGCATCATTTTCATTGAAAACAGGAATAACTTTCAAAGATAACAATGTATTCACTGTCTGACACAGTTGAATCCGGAAATCTGGATCCTTAAAATCATTATCTGTAACAAGAAGCTCAGACGATGTCACATCAAGCTGCAAGAGGAAATGGTAATATGATCAATTAATTACACTTAGTAACTAATAAATCAACCAAACATATATGTGACAATAAATAAGCAAAATCATGCCTGACTAAATAATACGTCATACAATGCCATTAGGCCATTTTGACCAACTGCAGCACAGGCTTTGCCATCTAATTCTAATTCCGGCTTCTGGAGATCCGCAAAGCTACAAAAAGGTAGTAATGTCAATAATAAATGATCTGGTCCTAAAACATGATTGTCTAAATAAAAGCCAGCAGAAATTAGCACCAGCTATTGACTAATCGCCTGTATCTAAGCCTTTGTCGACCAACTCCAACTGCACCTGATGTAACAAGGATGACCTCAAAACCACATACGTTGAGTTCTTTAACCTGATCATGTCTCATTGCAGTTAGTAGGCATAGGATTCAGAACTCCAACAAGAAACATTATGGTGAATCACTCTGGTAAGTAAGAGAAAATATTCTTTACCTGCTCACACAGAGCTCCCAGTCTTCCAAGAGCCAATCTCCCATCTGTTCTCGTTACAACTGCAGTTCCCACCTAAAATAATCATAGCGAGGAGATAAATTTCGACAGAATAAGATGATCAGATCAGTTACCTGAGGATACAAACTTTGACGTTTATGATGCAACTTTTGCATATAACTATTCCACAGAAATCAGAAATGATGTAATCCCGACTCATAAAAATTTTTAAAACCAACATTCGAAGTATGAATATGTAAAGTTACATTGAAAAGCAAATTTCTTCCACTCACTATACTCCAATCTCATCAAAGTAACTCCAAAGCGCCAAGGTCAATATTGCCTGAGGCAGTAGGCATTGGCCTAGGCACTCCTGTATGAAAAAAGTTCTTAAATTCAATTATCATAATATATAAGACTTCTTTTAGGGTGAAGTTATTTATAAATAAAGAAAAATATGGTTGGCAGATGTATTCAGTGAAATTTAATAGAACCATGCTAAAAGTACTCCAGGACCATGTCAGTTGAAACTTTACAGATGATAATCAAGAACATGAGTATCATTTTCTCATTTTACCCTGGCCTGTGAAGTTCAACAGTGAATTATATTTGTATTTTTGCAATTGGAGTATTTTAATACAGAAAGAAAAAAAGTCATTTACAACCAAAAATAATAGAAACTGCATTCTTAGCTTGAAGATTGAAGTTACAAGGTGTTATATTATTCAATGGATATTTTGTGTTCACGATTACATTGTAAATCTGAATAATAAACAAAGGAGTGAATTATAGAAAACAAAAGAAAGAAAAAAGGGTTAATCAATTAACTCCTATTCTGGTGGGGTTGTCGTGCTCCAGCATGGATAATTCCTAATGTCGTCCGACTGGACCACGTCAAAAAGGAATCCAATTTTAAATCTAGATTTTGTTTGTTTTCGAAATATATTTTCAATGCTGGTTTTCTGATCATGATTTTGCATTGCACCAAATATTTAAAAATCTGAAAAATATTTTCTGTGAAAACGAATAAACGGAATCCTAGAATGACTTTCTACGCCGGTCTAGGTTTTTTTTTTTAATGCAAAAAACTGGGCAGTTGATTAATATAATCCATACCCCATGTTGCTCTCACCGGTCATTGGGACGAAAATGGTACTCGACATGATGCATTCAGAGAGAAAAGAAATCTAATTCCCATAAAAAAAAACGAATTTTTAAACCAATGTAGGATTTCCAAACAGAATGAAATGAGTAGCTTGATCTATAAGATCAAACACCATACGTAATGGATCAAAAAACACAGCGTTTTCGAGGGGCATCGATAGGAAAAGTGATCACATAACACATCAGAAACATGTTCCCAAGTGTCGTACTGGGGTTTTATTGAAGCCAAGGACGGAAAACCAGAAAACCAGAAAACCAGAAAACCAGAGATCATAGCGCGTGCGAAGGGTGACAAGGACGAGAAATGAAGCACCTTGATGATAAGCCTCTTCACGTCCTTGACGAAGGCCCGTTGATCCATGACGGCGACGTCGGCGAGTGGAGGAGGCCAGAAGTGAGTGGGAGAGCGAGAGAGGAAGCGACGCCGTTCTGTTATCGCTTCTGCTGCGAAGTAGGACTTAGGATGAGATAGGTCTTTTATTTTCGAAGAATTTCAAGGAAACTCATTTTGTTCATTATATATATTTTGTCCGACGTTTCCTGCGCGACTGTGAACGAAATGTGAGTGATCAGATAATGCAAATACAATTTTTTTTAATCACACTCTCTTTATCATCTGCATATAACAACTTTAAAATAAAATTCTCTCTCCCGATTGCATCCAATTGTAATAAAATTCTTTCTTCTCTCTTCTTTAATTGCATGTAGTTATAGAGGACTTTAAAATAGCTGCTGCCTCCGGAACTATGGTGCAGCGGTAAGGGCACTCAGTTGTCTCCTAAACATCAATGGTTAGATTCCCAGCTACGGCGTATTTGTAGAGATTTTTCCTCTAAATGAGAATTGTAACTTATGGATGCTGGGCTTCTAGGCTGCCCACCGCTAGTGTTTTCCGATTTATCTAGGTGGCAGTTGAAAAACTTCTGTGGAGTCAGATCGGTCACCCCAAACTCAATGTTACCCAGCCTGATTAATAATTTTTAACCTTAAAGTAGCTGCCACAAATTTTTTATTTATTTTTCTCTCTCCTGTATGCAGACTACAATCTCTCTCCTGCATGCAGTATAGCGCTGTTTTTTTTTTTTTCAAAACAGCGCTACCGCAGAGTGCAAAGCTGTTCTTTAAAGAACAGCTCTGCAGCAAAAAAAACAGCTCACATGTGGAGCTGTTTTTTCAAAAATAGCTGGCATGTGAGCTGTTCTTTAAAGAACAGCTCACATGCAGAGCTGTTCTTGAAAGAACATCTCGCATGCATGGAACAGCTCGCATGTAGAGCTGTTCTTTAGAGAACAACTTGCATGTAGAGTTGTTCTTTAGAGAATTGTTAGTGTTAGCCCTGAGTGCCAATCATGTGTTGATTGGCGAGGACAGTTTTGTATCATATTTTATTAATAAAGGTAAGTTTGGTTATTATAATTTTATTTATGTGTGCCAACTAAATAAATATA
>JBAMIE010110115.1:0-16442 GCA_037177295.1 Kaempferia parviflora | reverse complement strand
TATTGTCTCTTCTAGTTGGCTTCTTCTAATTAGGTTGCGCTCTTAATCTCTTATATTTCATTTCATCATAGCATGCTCTTATTGATTTTCCTTGATTTGCATTCACGCTGTGAATTCATATAACCTATGATGATTATGGACATTATAAAATATGAGATTAGGATGTATAGCAGACATAGATATGATGTTTATGGCTTTATGCTAGTCTGTTACATGGATTCAGATATTAGTATCTCATACAATTACACACAGGTATGGATCCAAATGTCCAACAAGATTATTTAAATTATAAATTTTACCCATTCAATAGGAGAATTGGAGGACAACTAAAGGTGGTTGGTGTTCAAGTGTCAGTGTCACACATGAGCACACAAACGGTGGATAAAAAATCCATATATAAAAGATGTCAATTGATAGATATGTTAATCATGCTTTAGCATCATGAATTGTTTTATACACATGAGCTACTAATGATGATATTCTTGCAATATATAAAATGATGGTGTTAGTTGTGAGCATGGGCATAGTAGAAACTAACATATATATATATATAACATAATTTAAGACTTCCTCCCATATATTAAACTCTTTCAAGATCTATAATTATAATGATCACCCAGCTTGTTAGTTGTACAGTGTCAAACATGATGTAATTCGAGCTACTCAATTGAATAATATGTGCACCCATGTTTGAAGAAACAAGTGATACCACTCTCACGGAAGGGTAAGAGTGGATAGGAAACCTTAGTCCATTGTACTCAATTTATCCTTGTGGCATATATTGAAATTTCATGTCATGCAATCCAACACCATCAAAAGTTTACCCTTCCAATAAAATTTGAAACCCAATACCAATCTACATAGTTAATCTCTCTGGCGTCATCCATGCAAAGGACTAATATATTGGACCAGGCCATGATGAATTTTAACTAATTTTTATTAGTCGAGGTGCTTATTATATTTTTTGTAACTTATTTTTATAAAAAATTTAATTCAACTACCTCAATATTTAAAATATCATTTGAAGTTAGAGTTGGTCTCCTACCTTTAGGGCACACTTTACGTTGTGTTGTTTAAAATTGGGTTGTACTTCAAGGTGCAGATCTCTTTTCTTCACTGATTTGTGTAGAGTTCTAGTGATTCAGGCTCGCATTATTCCTAATCACATGAGTCTCATATTCCTCCTAATAACATGAGTCTGAAGTGTTGGCATCTGTATCTTTACAAACTTCATCGATGAGACAAAGTTTCAGGTCCTCGTTTGCCACACATCCCATAATAATCTCAACATTCTCTCTTTGCCAAAATGATAGCTGCTCAATCAGCTCCTAGATATCAACCCACTAGTAAGGGGCGAAGCCTAGATCCAGCCCAATGGTTTCATTATAGGGGCTAAGTTAAAGTCATAGGCACAAAAAAGATCAAAGGATAATGAAAAAAAAAAACAAATGGGAAAACCAAACTTAAAAAGAAACAATTAGAAAAGTGGCTAATTAAACAAAAAGAAAGAGACTGCAAAGTTCAAAAAGATGGTAAAAGAGATCTAAATATTTTGTTCACAATTTTCAAATTTTTTTCTCCTTCATATTGTCTCATATTGAAGAACTACTAGTGAATATCAAACCATCAAAGTTTTGTTGGTAGCAACTTCAATTAGATTAGTCATTTTATATTATTTTCAACATCTCTTGTCTCCAACTTAGATGATTGTAAATTTCTCTTTCTAGCATTTCTCCCCTCTCAATGTAAATTATTGAAACTCTAATCTTGTTTTTTAATCTGAAACACTTTTTCTCTATTAGTTGCAAGTTCATGGAAAATAGATTAGTCTTTGTCTTTCTTCTAGTATTTTCTTTCTTTCAAGTAGATGCCACAATTTACAAAATGACCTTTTCACATCTCTGAAATTAATATTTGACTTTATAAGCTCATAATGTATCTACTTCACTCTACAACCTTTCACAAGTGTCATTTCATTTTCGAAGTTTAAAATCCTATGCTATCTACAATTTAAGATGAGTACGGAAGAAGATTAAATTAAATTCTTTGTAAGTGAACATAAACTTTGTCATTTGACAATTTCTCTCTCTCTCATGGTGTCATTAATTTTCAATTCAACCATCAAAACTTCAAGAATAAATAAAACTGTTTGCATCTGCTAGCCATTGTACCAGCATTGCTTTCCTCTTTGTCATTTCATCCTCGCAAAGTTCAACATACTGTGTTATCTTCAATTTAAGATAAGGAACAAGATTATATTAAATTCTTTGATACAAGATTTGAAATCTCAAGTCATGCTGATGTTTTGGTCTTTGAGTGGAAGATATTGTTTCCCTATCATAGCGACCTTTCAATGTATGATATCAGTGATAAATTGAAGGTGGAAAAAGAAAGAGATGAAAAAGGAAAAGAAAAACATGAGACAACTATATAATAAAAAAACAACAATATTATTGAAACTTTAGCATGCCAAGGGATGTCGAGTGTTAATATGACATAATACCCATCGACACAATGACACGAGATATTATCTTAGTGCCAAGTTGTATCGAGTTTCGATAATTTATTAGAATGATACGTTTCGACCATTTCGTCCGACACAGTATGAGATCTCAAACTATGCTTTGAATCAACATAAACTTTGTCCTTTAACAATTTCTTTCTCTTGGTGTCATCAATTTTCAATCCAACCATCAACACTTTGAAAACAAATTCAACTGCCTGCATCTTCAAGCCACTAAACCAGTATTCCTTTCCTCTTTGTCATTGTAAAGTGCCTTTATCTGCTTTAATTTTCTCTGTCCATTAACAAACTAGATGTAGATAGTGTCTATGATCCAACTTGCGAGGGTGTCAACTTGAGAGGGTGTTAGAATTATTAGAATCATATCAAGTTATCAGATTCATGGTTACATGTTGAATAGGTTTAATCCACTGGATATTTAAATACAAGTTATTATAGCTAAGTCCATTAAATGTAACATAATAATTATCCTTTACAATAATAGTAACAAAACAATACTTCACCCCCTTCTCAACACAAAAAAAAATCTTGGATCCATAGGAATGTGCAGCTAACAAAATTTTTTATGGTTAAAGCCGGCCAAGCATACATAAACCCACTCAAGATACCACATTACCAAGGCAAATTAGGCAAATACATATGCACAATTTGATAAGAGAGGAAAGAAAAACAACTCAAAACTATTAAACCATAAAAGTTGATGAATGGAAATATACCTCAAGGCTCCAATCATTTGAATGTTTGTCCTAGTAAATTCAGGTTTCATGTTCTTGCTTTTCAACAATCGAACAACTTCAGATGTTGCCTTTGCCAGTAGATCATCCGGTAGACTTGAGGCAAGTGATGCTAAAAGCAACAAGAAATGGTATACACTCAATTTCAGAATTAGGGCATGGAAGCAGATGATGCACTACTTGTGTAGATAAGAGACCTCAAAGTGTGTGTGTGCACGAGCGCGCCTGTGTGGGTGTGTGTGTGAAACACTTAAAAAGAAAAATAGAGCTTTGAGAATTCACATGCAAAAAAAAAGTATCACATAAAATAACTTATTCCTCACCGATACAAAGAATTGATTTCTTTCTGACACTGGCTTGATTGGAACCCAACTGGGAAAGAAGAGCAATCAGCAATTCCTCATGAGCATCCTTTGTCATCAAGTTTCCAAATTTTTGGAGAGTGTCACCTAATATGTCAAGGCATTCACACTTTATTTCATTACCCTTCCCCTGTCACAAAAGAGCACAAGAGAAGTTTAGTAAGAATAGATATGTCGCCTAGGGAACCAAGAATTCCTGAAAGAGTGAAAAAATGATACCTGTAACAGAACAAAAGCAAACAGTACGGATGGATTTTATTTTCCAATAGGAACGAGAACAATAATAAATAGTTAATACTATATCAATCACACACAAGTTCGTGGTCAGAGATGATTCTTAAAAGAAAACAGCATAGTAACATTAACAGAGTTGTATCCTCTTTAACATAAATCAGAATTATGTCAGACCAACAAGTCAACGCAAGTGCTTAATTACAGCCAGCTAATGATAGAGCGATAAAAGGGGATAAAATAACAAAAGAACAAACAGGAAAATATAACTGCAGTGGTGATAAGCATTCATATAAATGTCATTATGCAATAGTTCAAGCAACCTACAGATCCTGCCATCAGTTTATCAAAGTCAATACCATGAAAATCAAGATGGTTAAATTTTGACTGTGAGACAGAAACAAAATATGATATGCTCTCGCACAAAGGAAAAAATTGAGTATGGAATCTAGATGAGCAAGTCAAAATCACAGTCACCAGTACAGTAACATGTGAGAAGATCTTAAGGGCAAACCTAACTGCAAGAATTGTTATTGCAAAGGCGATAAAGGCAACACTAGTAATGGAACCACAAGCTATAGGAATAAGGAATTGAGAATGAGAGCAGAGATATGTGGTAAGGAAAAACACCATGAAGCAATAGAAGTAACAGAAGAATGGCAGGGCTGGCTGACTTGAATGTCTAAAGGAATAAAGATAATGTAAGGGAAATAGTAATTACATTAACTAGCAACCTGAGTTAACCATATGGATGAACACAATTCAGCATAAGAGCAATAAATTTTGTGGAAAACTATTAACCAAACATTGTAAATTGGGGGGCAAGCCCCTCTTCTGATGTTTTGCTAGTTGTTTAAAATAGCATAGTTACCAACAATATGTATAGCACTAGTTGAGTAATTGAGGACTTTAATGGTAAAATACTAAAATGTTAGTTATTTTGCTTCACAACAATATAATTGTAGAAGAGAAAAAAGATAATTTATTTCATATATAATAATCTGCTTACATATAGCTATTTATATACATAAGAAGGGAAAGAGAATCCTATAATTATGATGTGTCTATCAACCATTAACTACAATCAATCTTAATCCCTATAATCAAGCTAATCTAAATCAATCATGATCCCTACAATTAAGGGAATCTTTGGAAGTATTCAACACTCCCCTCAAGCTAAAGCATATATGTCAACTCGTCACAAAGTTCTAAGAATCGTTTTCCTCCTAATACTTTAGTGAAGACATCCGCAACATGGTTGGATGATGATGTGAATGGAGTGGCAATTTTCGGACTCACAACACACTCGCGAATAAAGTGGCAATTTTCGGACTCACAACACACTCGCGAATAAAGTGGCAATATATGCTTAGTCCTCTCCTGAAAAACCGGGTTACTTGCAGTGTAAATAGTACATTGGAGTGGTTCATTGTAGGTGAACCCTAATTCTTCAAGCAAATTCTTCAGTCATAATATCTCAGTTACAAGGTGAGTCATGGCTCTGTAATCAGCTTCTGCAGTCGATCTAGCAATAACAATTTATTTCTTACTTCGCCATGTTACTAGATTTCCCCTACATATAAGTGCAATACCCACAAGTGGGTCGTCTATCGATCTTCGATCCGGCATAGTAGGCATCAGAATAAGCTTCGATTTTAGGTGCTCATTTCTCTTAAATGACAACTCTTTTCATGGAGATTTCTTAATGTACTTAAGAATCCTAGTAGCGGCATCCAGTGAACTTAGCTTCGACTTATCCATAAAACGACAGACTATTCCAACTATAAAGGAGATGTTATTGTTAAGTAAATGAGTTCCCAACAAACCGTCTATATTTTGCCTTATTTTCAAAGAACTCTCCGGTATCATCCCGAACACTTAAATTAATATCCATAGGCGTATCAACCAGCATCATTCCAAGCAATCCGATTTCTTTGAGTAAATATGTAGTATACTTCCATTGGCATAATGAAACTCCAATGAAATTCCCAAGAAATACTTAGGACGTCCCATATCCCTTTGTGTTGCTACAAATACTCCTTAGTTTCATCTATCCCACCTATATCACTCTGGATAATGGATGTCATCAACATAAATAACATAAATAATAGGCACAATAATCTCATTCGTGTTCCGTCGTACAAACACAGAATGATCTGATTTGCACTGTGAAGCCAACAACTATGAGTATATTACTGAATGGTTCTTGGGCTTTGTTTAAGACCATACATAGCTTTTTTAAGTCTGTAAACCATAGTAGCATTCTCCCCTTGAGCAACATACCCCGGAAGATGCTCCATAAACTCAGTCTCATGCAAATTGTCATAAAGAAAAGCATTTTTCACATCTAGTTGATACATTGGCCAAGATTGATTGACCGCCAAGGAGAATAGAACTCTAATCGAAGTCAGGCGAGCAATAGGGAAGAACATCTCAAAGTAATCAACGTCGTAAATCCTTTGTCCACCAGACGAGCTTTGTATTGATTAATAGTACCGTCAGCTTTAAATTTCAGAGTAAATACCTAACGACAGACAACAATATCAACAAAAGGTGCTGAAGCCAACGAGAGATAAGGGCACACATTTACTCATCCATTGTTGTTCACCAAGCTGAGTGTTAATAAGCCTCAGAGTAGGAAGTTTGAACTTCTATAGATAGAGAAACAACAAAAGCGTGGAATGCAGGACCAAGGTAATCAAATAAGATATGAGTAGATAAAGGATGAGTAGTGCAAGGCTGAATACCTTTACGAAGAGCAATAGGCATATCAATATCGAAGGGACGAGGAGCATCAGACCTACAGGAAGAGGATATGAGGGACATGCATAGATATAAGGGCAGACATTTCCTCATCCATTGTTGTTCACCAAGCTGAGTGTTGATAAGCCTCAGAGTAGGAAGTTGGAACTTCTATAAATGATAGAGAAATAGCAAAAGCGTGGAATGCAGGACCAAGGTAATCAAATAAGATGTGAGTATTGAGTAGATATAGGATGAGTAGTGCAAGACTGAATACCTTTACAAAGAGCAATAGGCAGATCAATATCGGAGGGACGAGGAGCATCAGGACCTACAGAAAGAGGATGTGAGGGACATGCTAGGTCGACTACAGAAGCTGATTACAGGGCCATGACTCACACAGGAATCCAGCTAAGTTTAGTAGATGGAGCATTTGTAGTGGGAGACATGGATGGTGGGATAGGTAATGGAGGAGATACTAATGTATCACGTGGCTTAGCTACATGGGGAAAAGTATGGTTGGAACTCAAAAACCATACCATGAGCTAGGTGTAAATGCATTTCGTGAGTGGATCAAAACAACAATCTTTTTTGTGTGAGAGAATATGATGCATTTAATAGAGTGATGAGACAATTTATCCAAGCAAAGAATTTAGCTAGACGGACAGAGGATAAAGATGAGAAAATAAAAGAGGAAGAGAAAAACAGACTTGTTATAGACGCACCAGAATCCAGCATCCAAGACTTATCATAAGATACAGCAAACACGCCTGGAGAGGATGGCCAAGGGAACGCTAGCAGAAGAGCGAAGCAATTTCTGATAATAAGTACGAGAAATAGAGATCATATCATCATGATCACCAGTGATGGGTAGATGCATTATTAGCTCAATCAGGTTTGCCAAACTTCACCCAACACTTCTAAGAGACATGGTTGGAACGGCCAAGGCGAACACACGAATGGCTACTCTTGGTGCTATCAATTCCACAACCATGACCGCGACTACACGACCACCAAAGAAGCCACGACCGTGAGCAAGCATAATCGAAGTGTCGAAAGATGAGGGAAAGTCGACCCGTTGTCACATGAAAAACCGGAGACAAGCATTCGATAATGTGGGAATGTTATTAGTCCTAACTGGTCATAGAGTGGAATCCAAATGGGATAGAAACTTCACAAGAATTCCTTCCACTGATTCTTTCGAGTCTGAGCGTCAAAAAGAGAGATTATGGTATAACAGAATTAAATCGGCAGCCCCTTAAGAGTAGTAAAATAATTACCAACAGATTGACCATCCTGGCGAAGAGCAAAGAGTTTTCATATAATTCGAAAACACGAGAAACATTCTTGTCATTCGAATGCATTCCCCGTGAGGCATCCCACATCTCCTTGGCAGCTTCCACGAACATAACATTAGTGCCTACGGTCCATGTTGTTGAGAAGCTAAGCCATAACAGAATAGTCATTTGAAACCCAATCTAAATATTTCGGATTATTAGGGTCAGGAGGGAAGACTGGACAGAATATGTTCCTTCTTTTTGTGAGACCCAGGAATAGTTCAAACGAACGTGACCACAAGAGATAGTTGGTACCATTCAATTTAATAGTGGTAGCCAAATTGGGTTTAGAATTTGAATACTTCATTGTAGGAGGAAATCAAAGGCAGAACTGAGTAGCAGCATCCAGCACGAGGCAGTGGTGGCAGTAGTTTGATCCAGCAACAGGAGGCGACGGTAGTAGCAAGAGGCGCAGCAACAGTAGTCGCGGCAGCGGAGAAAAAAATTAGGTCAAGAAGGAGAGCCTGCTCTGATACCATATCGAAGGGAAAAAAGATAATCTAGTTCGTATATAATAATCTGCTTACATGTAGGAATTTATATACATAAGATGGGAAAAAGGATCCTATAATTATATGGTATGTCTATCAATCATTAACTGCAATCAATCTTAATCCCTATAATCAAACTAATCTACAATAAAGGGAATCTTTGGAAGTATTCAACAATAATAACTCCACTTAAATTGAAATTAAGTAGGGACCAAAAGTTTAAAATTTTTGAGGGTGATAAATGACAAATAGACTAGGAGAAAATATCTGACACCTGAGAGATGTCAAAACTAAACAAAAGTCAGATTAAGATTCTAACTTCTATTATGAGAGTCATTACAATACCAAGAGAAAGAAGGTAATCTTGTCTAAATCTTCCACTCAATAGTCAAAAAAATATATGATTGTAAACAAGGTTGAAAAATTCAAGCTAATTTGGTTTCTGACCAAAACAACACAACAAGAGTTCCTTAAGGTGCCATATTGTGTTGATACAGTTTTGGTACTTAATTTCAGATATACGTACTTACCAATAAAAAACTTATTTTCATTAATATTTGAAAGCAATATCCTGCAAATTATTACAAAAAATTCTACCACCTTGCTTATAGAGGAATATCACTGTCAAGTGTTCACATATCATCTCATAACATCTTTTGTTTTCAATAATAAATTTATAATTTTGTTCTTTTTGTTTCCTTTATTGGTTAAACAAAAAGTTAATTGTTTCTATTTATTTCCTTTGTAGGAAATGAGAACTCACTAGCTAATTGAAGAAAGAATTTCACCATGTTTAAGATGTGTATTCTATATCTGGAAAGCACATGTCTTAATCTTGTACAGCATTATTTTTGCAAATTAAAAATTGTTCAAATGAGATTAAAATCCCTCGTTGTAATCTTCTTCATCCAAACGAAAGAAAAACTTTTTTTTCTTTTTTAAAGTTCATGTAAGAAAACATTATTGACTATTCTTTTACAAGTTGTTACCTACTCGTCTAGCCATTCTTATTTTGACAAGATGCGAAGGTTAATATATAACTCTTTTCTACATCATTTTTAATATCAAAATAAAAGTAAATTGAAGAAATTATATCATTTTTTATAAAGCAACAATAACGTCTTGTATATAAATTCCTAGTGTAAAGCCATTGTTCCTCAAAAAAATATATATAATAATTAAATCCATGCTGCAAACTTTACTCAAGCACCGTGATTAGTTGTCAAAACGTAAATAGCTTTAACATACAAAAGAGCAAAATTTATGCAATTTACATTGGTTTTGAAATAATTAGTCTAAATTTTATTTCATTTAGCAAATCCTATAGCTAGGGGACACCAGTAAAAAAAATGATTCGAGTAGAAGCCAAATAAAAACACCAAAAAGTAAACATCTAGAAGAACAAAGAATGCACAACTATATTTGCTTGTTATTTCTTTCAATGTATACATCTTTGTTAATCCATTAACTACTAAAATTTTTCTTCAGTTCAAGAATTATTATTTGAATTTAGACCAAATTTTAACTTTTATCTTGCTTTTAATTAAAATTTTATTATATAGTTCATCGCTATTAAATTTTATTATGTATTGATTATTTAAACTAAATCAAAAATTATTATTAGATTTTTTTTAGAAGCCTAAATTGAAGCATAATTGGGGTGTGGTTGAGTCCTTTAGATAGGGTTTGTCTTTGTCATTTTGGTTGAGTGGGTTCAAATTGGGTCCATTTTGAATTCAATTTGATCAATTTAAGATTGAACCAAATTTATTTTGATTCAAATCAAGTTCAATCGTGTTTTTTGGTTCACTTGGATCTAACTATTGGATGAGATTTTAATTATTTATATTTCTCCCTTCTCTCTCATGTCCTCTCTCTTGCAACGCAGGAGCCTCCCACCCTCTCTCCTCACTCTCAAGCCATTGTAGCAGCCATCGATTCCACTTGTTACTCCTTCTCCAGCGGATAATCATCTTTCTCACCCACCCTCAATATCGATCTCTCTACCACCTTCACCCTCTTCTCTTACCCATGCATCTTGTCACTCTCTCTCCCTCTATCCATGTTGAAATCACCTATGCCGACAAATTTCAGTGTCGAACGGAACGATCGGAATTCCAAGATTTCAATCGGCACAATTCAACACCTAAAACCTTGATAGTGAAACTAAAATGTTAATAGTACTTCAATTTTGAAGAGAGAAACAAATTTAAAATCCAGCTTCAAAACCTAGATTGTTGCATGTGATGGGAAGAATTTTCATCTACTAAATGAAATGCATATGGGAACTTGCAAGTAGCGCCTAGTTGGTAAGAAAGTCTTCATGAAGTACAAGGTTTCTTCAAGATAACAGGAAAACTATGTGATTATTTTTTATTGAAATCTTCTATTTTAAATAAACTCTACCCTTTTGTTGTTCCACTTTTATAAAATTTAGCTACTCTTTCTATTTTCAATTGGTACATATCTGGGTCATGTTTAACTTGCACTAATCAAACTTTTTCAATGTTGGTTTGTCGCAACCACATGCTTTGGTGCCTACGACATTATAGTGCCCTAGGTGCAACCTAGTTTAGAAATGCAACCTCGTGTTACAGCTTGGTAGTTGAGCAAATGTAGTGTTACATGCCAATGATGTTGAAGAAGTCTTACATGATGATTGGCATAGAAGGAAGGACTATGGTGGTGGTTCTAGTGTGTCGCAAGTTGATGATAGTTTGATTATATGCATCACCAACAGAAAGACATGTGATAATTGATAGTTAATGTTGTTAAGGAATATCAAGTATTATTTGTTGGATGATAGAGAAAAAAACTTAATAACCTATAACATTCACAAGTGGAGGTGCAAGCCAATGATTAGCAACACAACATTGGCAAGATCATGAGAAGAGATTGAGAAATCTATTAAGGTGTTGGATAGCATAAAGTTAGTAGCAAGTGTTTTTTTAGGACACATGGAGCATGCTTTTAGAGCTTCTATGGATTGGCTTGGTCAAGGATGGCATGGAGTAACGAGATCACATGTATACGATCTCAGCCGGGCCACAAAGAACCAAGAAACAACATCTCATAAAATGGGCAAGGGAGAAGGCAGCAACTGAAAAGACCTAGATGGAGTGAGGCGAGGAACAGAGGAAAGAAGATAGGGATGTCATGCCACAATATCAAACCTGCTACCACCTTCCAACAAGAAATTGGGGAAGAATTTTGAGAGAAACCATGCATTGTACCAAATTGAAAAGAAAATAGTAATTGTATTCAATAGAAAACTAAAGAGTTATACCTTATATAGGACCATAGTTTACATGAATACAATAAATAAACAATGTAGGACGACTCTATTAATTTTAACAAGGAGTTTTTGGAAAGATGAAACGCAATAAGCATGCTAAACAACTTTGAAAAGATATGGCATAGGTAAAACATGTACAATGATTATGACTTCGTAAAAATATATTATCCGTGGACCACAGCAAAGCAGAGAGAAGTAATACCAATACTGCCCTATCTTTTAAAATTTTCAAATTTGCCTACTCTAAATGCAATCAACCTTCAGCAAAAACCCCTAGATTGCATCAATCAGGTAGGTGACCATAGCACAAGTTCAAAATAATTGCGTCCTTGATTAGCATAAAAGGATTTCTTCTAAACAAAAATGTAGAAGGAAAGTGAGCCTCAAACATTCAAGGAAAGACTTATGTAAGATCCCCAAATTTTCAAAAAAATGATGGCAAAAGGTGATTCACTCGCCCCTATTTGCAAAAGGCCAACATGGAAGAGGTAAATCATGGATGGTAGCCTTGGACAGTTGAATAGCGCATGAGAAAGTACAAGCAGCCGGCTACTAGCCGATATTTGATCTAGACCTCATGGTGGCAACACCACCATGCGCTAACCAATTCTCCATCCGAGAGGACTCCAAAATTTCAAACAATGATTACATAGATAATGCATAAAAATAATAATTTAATTGATTTGAATATTACTAGTAGTATAGAGCCTATACGCTACATAAAAGTCCATGGAGGAATAAAATTCAAGTAGCCAAAATAGTTCATACAAACATGATTTGATAAAAATGCCCGCTAAAAATAAAAAATGGCCATTAACTTACAGGATTAGTTATGCCCTTTGTCAATTCAGGGCCAAGTGAAACAAGTACACATTGCGCAAGAGTTGGTGTGTTAACTTCAGCAATTATCGTCTTCAAGGCTATACTAGCAATATCACGATATTGATCTTTCCCATTCAGCAATTTGTCACAGAGCTTATTCGCCATTTCCATAATTCTCTCCTCACTGACCTTTTTGACAAGAGGAGCTAAGCTGCACTCAGAAAAGGGAGGGGAAAGATCAATAGCAACATACTGAACTATATCATGCAATTTAAGGTACATGAGAAACATTCTCCTACAATGACTTGGCCTGAAAATACTAAGAAAAAATGTTGTTGGACGACATAGTTGCAGACATACATAAGAAATGATGCTGTCCATTTCCAGGTCTGAGCCAAGAATTCTTGAAGTGTTGATTGATTTGTCTTGGCAGAGAAAGGAATTACATGAATGACAAATATTATGTTTTAGTATGCAAAGGATAATAATGGAGCACAAACTTCTCCTGTAACTCCAATGATACATGCAGTGCAAAGTAAAAAGGGGATGAAAATAAGTGGATGAGAAACATCTTAAAGTCCGAGAATCTCTGATATAAATACATTATAATCACTGTACCACTAGAAGTAGGTACAAATCAATCCCATTTGAGTCCCAAAAGAATAAAAGGGGACTTTTTAACAAATGATATATGCAATCTAAAGAAAAAGAAGGGATGACAAATAAGTGGACGAGTAACATCTTAAGATACGAGAATATCTGACATAAGTTCATTATAATCACTTTGCCATTAGTAGGTACAAATAAATCCCACTTGAGCCTCAAAAGAAAAACATGGGCTTTTTGAACAAATCACAGAATATAGAATATCATCCCAGCAAACAAAAACAATTTACAAATTTAAAACATGAGAATAAAAAATTACTGTGATCTGACAAATATGTTCTCTTCTAAACAATCTTTTGATACATGTCCAAGGGAAAAAAAAAAGGCCATAATCCTGCATGCAACTTTGACCAACATTCAATTCCTCTACACTAATGTATTTAATTAATGGACAAAAGAAAAGAGACTGACATTATTCTAAATGTTGGAACTCATTTGGCATGCAAATAATATACAAAAACAAATAAGACATACCAGCTACATGGATTTAGTCACCCTATCCACATAATAAGCAAATGAATATGTTAATATAAAGTCTACCAAATCAAAGGCATCATAAGCGAAAGTCTTGAATATAATGTAAGACTCAAACCATTTCACTGCTAGTCCAGAAACATCTCCAGCTGCATCTTCAAGCTGTTGAAGAACAGCACTTGTTAATTTCAACTCCAGATCAGAATCAGCTTTAAAACCTTCCTTGTTCAGTTCGCTAAGCAGATCTGAGGTTGCCATATATCTATAATCCTTATCCTTGCCTGTCATCTAGAGGACGGTCATCATCATCAGTACCCAAATAAGCAAAAAAAAACTATTAGATTTAGTAAGACTAAAGTTCTGGCATGTGCATACCTTCTCCAAAATATTTGTTATATTAATGTTTGCCATATTTGCTAGGTTTGACAAACTCAGACAGAATTCTGTACTATGCCTGCACAAATAGATTTCAAGAGTTAGGCCAGTGCATAAATTAAGCTCACTACATATGGCGCTCCCAGTTTAAAAAATCATGATATGTTGTGGTGGATAGTATGGGTTATGTAACTAAAAACTACCAGAAGCAGGGTCTGCAATGCGCCTGTTTTTTGGTATCATGATGTTGCACAAGCATGATCTTGACGAGCTATATTTGTCAAATCAGAGTACATATCTGATGAATATCAACATAACATCACAGATGAAATCATGGTTCTTAAAAATAAAATAGTTATACTTGGACACTTCAATGCACCAACCCACACACACATATTTGTGCAAGACTTTCAGACACAATGACCACGTGAAGAACATTTGGAATATCAACCACAGCTGTCTTGGATACTCGAAACAGGAGTAACAAAATCAAAAGCAAATATTAATAGTGTGGCCACAATGATTTTTCTTTTTTATTTACAAATTATTATGTTCATTTTCATTGATTGCTTCGTGCATGTAGTTTTTCATAGCAGAACGAAATTCCTTCGCTTAATTAATACAAATCCCTTGAATACCCCGGGAAAGGAAGTGAGAACGAACCCTGACGATCACGAGAAAGGAAGCCTTTTTAACCAACTGCAGAGATTATCTTAGAACAGAGCTTCGTCCTCAGCCAAGCGTCCACTATCGGATGATCGACAGTACTGGCGGTGGTGGTGATGGTGGTGATGGTGGTGATGGCGGTGGTGGCAACCAACGCCGACAGAGAAGGTGGACTTCCGAGCAACTAAGGAGGCCCCAAGGCGACTGCCCACCGGGACAGTGGAGGGATGGAGCTCGGCGCTAGGGGAACGGAGACGGCAACCAGGTTGGTGCGGCGAGGCGATCGGACCAGAGAACTGGAGTGAGGTAAATAAAAAGGGTTCGGGCTGTTCTAGGTTTGGGGATCTCTCTCGTCGCCGTCGGATTACGATCGAGGGGCAGAAACACTGAACCTTTCAGTCCTAAGTTGGTCCGTATCGAATCGTGTTCGGCAATTTAGTGAAACTTAGGCTTCACAAATATTCAATTCAGCTCATCATACTTTACATTTTACTAAATCACACATTCATTTTTAAAATAATCCTTCACCAATCACCACCCATCCGTAAACATACCTGATCGGCCGCTCGTGTAAATTCTCAAACTATAGGTTGAGTTTTATAGTGACAGTTGCTCTTTTATACACTCTCTTTCTAAAAGAGTGGACAATAGATAGATAAAACAAATTTAGGGGCATGGGAAAGTAATAGAAAGCGAAAACTTTTCGTTTTTTTTACGTGCTTATTTATCTTAATCGAGGAAGGTGGATATATGGGGTGTAATTTTATAAGTGAAAAATAATACATGTGTCATTATTTAGATATATGGTGTAATTTTGTGAGTCATATGTTTTTTTTTATATGGTGTAATTTTATAAATGAAATCATTTTTTTTCTCCATCTCTTGCTTTCCTTTTGATTTTGAGAGGAACGATTTGGCTCTAAAACTATCTACTTAATGAAGTCAATGACTAAAAACTTTTTTACTGTGAAAATTTTTCCTTAATTTTACTTTTTACTCTCCCAAACTAATCCTTACTCTAATATCACTTTCCCAAGTTGTGTTCTAGAAAATCTTAATATCAAAAAATGATTAACCAGACTGGATAACGTCAATCCTGGGTGACCGGTCTGGCCTCACGAAAGTTTCCTACTAGCTACAAGGGTAAATACGAAAGCGTTCGTGGTAGGCTGCTCAAAAGTCTAGCATCTCTTAGTTGCGAGTCTCATTTGGAGGAAAAATCCCTACAAATGCGTTGTAGCTTGGAATTGAACCGTGAGTGCTTGGGAGACAACTGAATGTCCCTTACCACTGCACCATAGCCCCCGACGCGAAACGATAAATCCAGTTAGCCTCATTGACTACCCTAAGGTGGTCAGCCCAGTCCCACGGAAGTTTCTCACCGACCGCAAGAATAAATCGGAAAGCACTCTCGGAGGGCGGCCCAGAAGCCCAACGTTCCTTAGTTGCGAGTCTCATTTAGAGAAAAAATTGTCCAACGTTTCTTAGTTGCGAGTCTCATTTGGAGAAAAAATTCCTACAAATGTGTCGTAGCTGAGAATCGAACCATAGGTGCTTGGGAGATAACTGAACGCCCTTACATTGCACCATAGCATCAGGGGCGAAACACTTAATATCAAGCTCCTTTTAATGGTTGCTCTCTTTAAAAAATTATAATATTAACTCCGCTCCATCAACTACATTTCAGTCATATATATTGTTGCTCTCTCGTAACTATTTTCAT
>JBAMIE010109916.1:0-16445 GCA_037177295.1 Kaempferia parviflora | reverse complement strand
TTTAAATGTGATGCACAATGGAAAAACTGATGTATTATATTTTAATAGAGGTATGGAAGTGCCTAAGTAAAATAAGGTATTAAATGACTTGCAAAATTATTTAATATGATATTGAAAATAAAAAAAAATGCCTCATAGAAGGTAAGTACTCTAGTACCCTTATAGAAGAACAAGGGAGACATACAAAATTGTACAAACTATAAGGGTATTCAACTAATGAGCCATATTATGAAATTTTGAAAAAGAGTAATAGAAAAAAGATTATCGAAAGAGATCACGGTGACTGAAAAGCAATTTGGGTTTATGCTTGGATGGTCGACAATATAAGCTATACATAAAAATATCGGGTGGAAAAACAAAATCTATACTTAGTATTTATTGACTTAAAAAAATTTATAATAGAGTCCCAAGAGACATTATACGAAGATTCTAGAAAAAAGAAGGGTTAGTGGAACATATATTAAACTAATTAAGGATATGCACGTGAATATAAGTGAGGAATTCAGGTGGAGTAACAGAAGCATTTCAAATAGGGGTGTAATCGAGCCGAACCAAGACGAACAGAGCTCGAAATTAGGCTCGAGCTCTGCTCGTTAACTTAATCGAACGAACTCAAACGAACTTTTTTTTTTCGAACCGAGACCCGAATAGTTCATGAGCGGCTTGACTCGTTTACACCCCTAATTTCAAATAAAGATAGGGTTGCATCAAGGATTAATTCTATGTCCTTATGTTTTTACACTAATTATGGACGAACTGCACATATTCAAGACAATACCGAGGTGCACGATGATATTGTTTTGGTAGATGAAACACGTGAAAGAGTAAATGCTAAACTAGAATCTTGGCAGAAAATATTAGAAGGGAAATGTTTTAGGCTTAGTAGAATAAAGATAGAATATATATAATTTAGGTTTAGTAATATTAGACGTAATGACAATTGTTAAGATAGGAGATGTCGAGATGATGAGTTGCGTAGAACTGAGAGTTTTAAATATTTAAGATCATTTTTGCAAAACGATGGAGTGATTGAGAGATGTCTTACATATAATACAAGCATGATAGTTGAAATGGAGAAAAACATTGGGTGTTTTATGTGATCGTAAAGTATCTCTAAAACTTAAAGGAAAGTTCTACAAAATCATAGTTAGATACTGTTATGTTATATGGAGCTGAATATTGGCTATGACCGGAGCACATGAGCAGAAGATGAGAGTTGCAGAGATGAGGATGTTAAGGTGTTTATGTGAACGTACGAGGATGGACAAAATAAGAAATGAAAGCATTAGAGAGAGAGTGAGTTGCATCTATTGAGGAAAAACTCTAAGAGACGTTTAAGATGGTACATGTATGATCTTAGATGACCAATAAATGTTCCAGTTAGGCGATGTGAAACTATGACAAACATGCACATCAAACTAGGAAGAGGACGATAAAAAAAAACTTGGTTAGCAATAATTAAATAAGATAAAATTTATTTAAGTATAGAGGATATAGTAGGGGATAGAGCTCAATGGCGTAAAAAGATTCATATAGTCGACCCCACCTGGTAGGAAAAATGCTTTGTAGTAGTAGTAGTAGTAGTAGTAGTAGTAGTAGTAGTAGTAGTATTGACTGCATGAATCACTTAGTTATACCTGTAACCTTTTCTCCATTTATCCAATGCATATTATATTATACAGGTATAGTTTACTTGTTTATCTTGTGAATGCATTCTATTTGTATTTTAAATTCTATATTTAATTGATTTCTTGACAACATGAATTTCTGGAACCATCCGTGACTGACATATAATCCTTTGAACAAATTTCCTTATTATCATGAATCAATTAATGTGTATACCTTATTTAAATTTTTTTTTTTTATGATTTGATAATTGGTGTTGGATTTCATCTTATTGTTTTAGTGCTTATATGGAGGAGCTCCTAAAGGTCCTCAACTAAAAGAGATTGAACGAGGAGCAGATATTGTAATTGCAACTCCGGGTCGCCTCAATGATTTCCTTGAGATGAAGAAAATCAGCTTCCGTCAAGTTTCCCTTCTGGTTCTTGATGAAGCTGACCGCATGCTTGATATGGGTTTTGAACCACAAATTATGAAGATTGTGAATGAGATCCCTCCTCACAGGCAAACTCTTATGTATACGGCAACTTGGCCAAAGGAAGTGAGAAAAATAGCCAATGATCTGTTGAAGAATCCAGTTCAGGTGAATATTGGCAATGTTGATGAACTTGTTGCGAACAAGTCAATCACTCAGGTAAACATAGCAATTTAATATCTTCTTCTATTTCTGCAAGCTTCTGTTTATTCCTGTTTATTTTTATTTCGTTAGAGAATTGCATAATTATTCATAAACAATTGTCTGGATGGTAAGCTTGTTTGTTGATTCCCATAATAATTCTGTATTTTTCTTGAGTTCTTCAGTTGTCTTTGGAAGATATTTATATAATGTTTTCTGCTGAGTTACGGTTAATCTTAGTTTAGTTTTAATTTGACTTCCCTATTTTGATACTCTGGAACACTAAATGTTTAGTATATCTACCCTTTTCTTTGTTTTATTGATAGAAAAATTCACATTTCATTTTGATTCAGCATATAGAGGTTGTTGCCCCAATGGATAAACAGAAGCGGTTGGAACAGATTCTTGGAACTCAGGAACGTGGATCTAAGATCATTATATTCTGTTCAACAAAGAGGCAGTGTGATCAGCTGGCCCGTAGTCTAGGGCGAGCATTTGGTGCCATTTCCATTCATGGTGACAAATCTCAAGGTGAAAGGGATCATGTTCTATCCCAATTCCGTACTGGCAGAGCTCCAATTCTAGTTGCCACCGATGTTGCTGCCAGGGGACTTGATATCAAAGACATCAGGTGGGGCCTTTTTTCAACTTAATGGTACTGTTTTTTTTTCGTCTTCTGTTAAATTTTGTATATTCTATGTAACTGCCTTAGATTTGTTTCAAGATGACCATTTGTTCTTTTGTCTTTGTAAATCCGTAGGTTTTACTGCATGTCCGCATGTTCTTTTGTTGTTGGCTCAACCTCTCTTGTACCAGTGTATTCTATCAATGTTTATTTTGAATTTGATTTTTATTGATATGCCTCACACATTAGTATATTGTAAGGATGTTAATGTCAGTTTTAACTTGGTTTAGATAATTTGCATCGACTATTATTGTATCACATGGTAAATAAAATCACCACTTAGGATATTGCAGGGATCTTCCGATTTAAAGATTGTTACACTATTTGTTCATTGTTTGCTTTGTCAATGTATGATTATTTTTAACAGAATACTTCGTTCTTAAGCACATCCATATGTCAATTTTTCTTAATAATAAAGGTGGATGTCAAAAGTAAAGAGATCCTTTGGGCCAACAATCCTGTTTGGAAAAACTATAGTTTTGGGTTTACAAACATTGGTTGACATTTGCCTCTCTTTATTATGTGTTTCAGGGTAGTTATCAATTTTGACTTTCCTACTGGGATTGAGGACTATGTTCATAGGATTGGAAGGACAGGGAGGGCTGGTGCTACAGGTGTAGCGTATACATTCTTCACTGACCAAGATTGGAAGCATGCTGGTGATCTTGTAAAAGTTCTTGAAGGTGCAAATCAGCGAGTTCCTCTTGAGATTCGTGAGATGGCTGGTCGTGGTGGCCCTCTGCTGTCCAGGTCTCGTAATGAACCCAATCGTTGGGATTCAGGTGAAGGCAATGGTGGTGGCGGTGGTGGTAGGTGGAACTCTAGAGGTGGGCGTGGTGGCGGCATGAGGGATGGTCCTGTTGGCTTTGGTGGGCGTGGTGGGAGGCAAGATTTCTTTGGTGGGCGTGGTGGGAGGCAAGATTTCTTTGGTGGTCGTGGGCCTAGAGGTCGTGGGTTTTGTGGGCCAGTTGGACATGGAGGTCGGGATCGGTATGAATGGAGTCCACATGATCGAAGCCTAAATTCGGATGGACGGAAGCATTATGATGGGCGTAGTAGGGGATTCGTAGAAAGGAGCAGGGAGAGAAGTTATAGCCGTAGTCCAGAGATGGTTCGGACATGGGGTTATGATAGAAGCAGAGGCAGAAGTAAAAGCAGCAGTCGAAGCCGCAGTTGGAGTCGGGGTCGGAGTTGGTCATCAAGAAGCAGGAGTAGAAGTAGGAGTAGGAGTAGGAGCAGGAGCCGTGAGAGGGTTAAGAGGCCTAGTGGCTGGGACTCTACTCCCGCTAATGGTCTTTTTGCAACACCTGGTCATGAACCTTCAACTAATCTTGGTGCAGCTGCAGCAGAAGCTCCACATGTTACTGGACCGTCAGATGCACTTGCACCTTCACTGGTCGCAGGGCCTGAACCCAATTAACTTGGCTCAGGGCCTATGTTGCTGATTTCATCTGGATATGATAATGGATCTTTATCGAGAAATGAACTGCCAGAGCAATTTTCAGTGCCGGACAGTGGGAGCCTCAGGGATGTCAAGCACCTCAACTAGTAATGAGTAGTCATTGAGCTACTAATGGATTGTGTTGAATTGATCCCTATTGGGTTTCCTGCGGGGGTTTTGTATTGCTACTGGAAAAATGCACTTTGTATACCAAAAGTCAAATTTTTGATAGGTTTAGTGGAGGAATCCTCACGGCATTTTTGTCGTCGGAAATGTAAGATCGCATGTGTTATTTTTATTTTTGTTTTCTTGTATAAACTGATTTTAGCTGATTATTGGTGAACGCCCTACTAGGAGATTTTTCTGCCCATCACTTGGCTGTATGTTTATTCCTTAAATTATTTGCACCTAGTGATTTGCGACAGGAAAAAAAATCAAGCAATTCATTTGGGCGTTAAGGTGGTTTCAGACTAGATTTTGCTAGAACGTAAGATCCAGTTAATTGGGCACAGATATGGAATAAAAAAAATGATGCAACGATGATTTTGCAAAATCTTATTAAGACTTAGATTTCTTAGACAGATGGTCAAGGTTGCTTATTCTAGCGATGACTGTCGAGAAAAATAAATTTTCGTAACACATTAAATTTATTGCGAAGTCGAGGGAGCATTTAGGATCAATTTACTCTGAAGAATGAATGGTAGAGTAATGGGACATTTTTAACCAAAATATTGATCGAGGAGAAGGAAATTCATGATAAAAGTAAAAGAAAGGGGTGAATAATCACGAGCTGGCTGCAAGCACGGCCAAGCAAACTCAGTGAGTTCATGAGCAGACAAACTCTACGAGCTTGGGAACAAGTCGCGCAAGGAGCTCGATATCACAAATCTGTTAATTTCATTCAATTTAATTATTTACATAGCAGATAACCAGCAGTTAATAAGCTGAAACAATTAGCAGTGAAAAATACAAGGGTGTAATAAGGCACAACACAGTGAAGCAGTAGAACTTTTAATGTTTATAAACAGATGAATTTATCCTGTGAGATGAATTTATCCAAATGTTTTCTCACTGCTGTAGCACATGTAAAGAAACCCATCTTCATCCTTGTATGATTCGTATATCGAATCCATGATGGCAGCTACAAGAAAGTCCACTTTGAAATAAACGCAGCTTTTTTTAAGGAATAAAAAAGAAGATAATGAATGTGAAGAAATGTAATACCTGTTTGAGGCAAAGTATTATTAACAAACACAAAAAGCGCTTTCCCAGCAGCAAGACGCAGCCTCCTACTTAATACGTGAATGAACTGCCCAACTGACATATCTCGAGGAACCAAATATCTACAATATAACAAATCAGTACGATTATTACATTGCTGAAACACAACAGTAACCATGTCTTATCCCACTAGATAGGATCAGCTATATTACGCCATTGTGCAAAATGAAAATAAAAGCATACTACTGATGTGCATTATCAAGCCATGAATTTGCTACAACATGAAATCCATTCAGATGTGCATATTACTGCGATTCAGGAAAAGAGTTTCAACATGTCAAAACAGGTAAGAGGTTCTACTCAGCCAGTTGATGCCAATGTCGAAGATTTCCAACAACCAAGATCTCGTTGATCTTGGATTTAGACACAAGGCCACCCTGAGGCTACCAATCCTAGTCACTGATCTTGGAGAATAGGAAATGAGTTAAGAATCAAAGTCTCAAGAAAATACAAGGTATATGATTTTAAATCATTATTGGTCCATGCAGAAGAATATAGCCCAAAGTACCAAATATGAGTAAGCGACAGAGTTTTCTTTTGGTGTTCTATCATGTATTTCACTGCTGCAGAGAATCCCAAAGTTGAAGTTGAAACTTACTTTTTCTTCTCCAACTCTGGAAGATCACTCCTGGAAAACCTCTCCACAATAACCTAGTTAAGAAAAGGAGGGGAAAAAACACCATAAAAATGGTAGATCTATTACATAATTAATATAACCTTTGCCAAAGCATGTAAAATTGAAAAAACATCACTTATGCTGCATTTTAAATTTAAATATAAATGCAGAAGCAGCAGCAAGAAAGCTAACAATGGAATATTGTCTTTTGTGACCACAATTACCGATCGCCTGGTCGATATAACATCCTCATCAGTCTTACTGACAAGGAAATTACAACAAATACTTCATCATCTCCTCTTCAATGTTTCTCTCACGCAAGGTGTTAAACTATATAGGATTATCAAAAGGACACTCTTATCTAGAACAAGATATGCAAGGCAAGAAATCAAAAAGTAATGCATGAACGAAAAAAAGTGTTAACTGTGGAACCTCAATTAAAAATTAAAACCAGTGACCTACATATAATCTGCATATTATACTTTGAGGTACACACCTGACATTTTCAATCAGAGAAATGGTATCACAACTTTAAAAAATTGGTGTTTTATTGGACAGTTAAAATGGAAAGAGGCGTTCTCTGTGCTGAATTGAGAGGGAAAAAACCAATTTATACAAAGAAAAAAATAACAATTCATCTATGTTATAACTCAACACAATAACTGGTGACTAAACAATCCACAACTACCTTAGGTGCTTGCGAGTATGCTCCATCCGTTGGTGGTATGTGTATTTCTGATTTTAGTATTATATTACTTTGCAATAATTACTTTTCATCATTCTTATTAACTCATAGTATGATGTCTCAACTAGTTTTGTCATTATCTTACAGCCATTATCATGAGAACACAATTGCAACAGCAACCATGAGTCTGAGCAGCAAAGAACCTACGTACTAGAGTAAAGTATCGCTCGAGCCTACACCTTTTTGGGCCCAACATGACTCTCCTAAAGCAATGTTCAATTTTCTTTAGGAATACTTGAAGCAGGCTTAGTATCTCCGCAAGTAAGGAGCACGTTTCAGTAGTATATGAGACTGATTAGTATGCCAAAATCTAATTATACAATGAAAAAAAGCTATTTCTAGATCGCAACACCACATCAAGAAGCATATTCCATACCCGATTTGTGTTTTTCCAGTAGGGCATTCTTTTGTACAAAAAATTACATTTCTTCCTAGAAAATAGCGGGTTTAGAAGAACGTTTTTTTTTTGCCTCTAAGCTAGCATAAAAGACAAATAAATTCGTATATACTAGGAAATAATGTTCGTCGCTTCTCAAGAACATCACAAGGCAGGTATTTACAAATCAAAACATAAAGTACTCTTCCCGAACCTACAGAAAACAAGCTACTTAAATGAAATTAGACAATCACACAAGATTTCTCTCGATAAAGGGGAAAATTTTAAAAACAACTCTCAACAATCCAATGGCAAACAAGTGACGCAAATAGAATTACCGGAACTCGATCCGGATACTTGGCGACGATTTCTTTGGATTCCTGGAGCCGCTCCTCTGCAAATACGGGGGAAGATCAAATATCGGAAGGGGAAAAAGAGTAGACTTCGAGATTGAGGACAAACCGAAGGTAAATTCCTGTTTGAAGGGCCTGATCTGCCTCATGGCGGCGTCAAAAAAAAAAAAAAAGGTTGGGATTAGGGTTTCGGTCGATGAGCAGGCGCGGCTTCCGTCTCCTCCGCTTCCTCCACGTTGCCCGTGACAGCCCGTTCCCTTTTAAGTTACGCCTTCGAATTACACAAATCAGAAGGCAACGAAGGTGCCGTGCCGTTTATCCTTATATTCGCCAACCATAATTATCCTATTAATATTTTCAATATAAATAATATAATATATATTTTTAACAATTATTAAATAATTAATCAGAGAGGATCATTTCGATGTTCCGTGTTTTGTTTGTTGTATCCGATCGAAGCCAGGGAGCAGAATGAACCTGGATAGGACGTGGGTCCCAGTGGGGACCGGCGAGGCCCGCCGGTCGAATAACCAGGAATAGCCGAAGGGTGTGCGTGGCGGCTGAGAGTTTTCTCCATGGGCATCTGGATTGGGGGATGCTTTAAATACACGGAAGCGGGGGTTCCTGATCCTCCACATCCGAAGTCCCTTCTTCCTACCTTCGTAGCGCCGCCCCGATCTCTCGATTAGGTGAGCAGATCTCTCTTCTGCTTTCGTTTACATTTTCCCGTTCTTTCTTTTCTTGTTTATATTGCCTAAGTTTCGTTCCTATGCTCGTTATATGTTTTAATGATCAGTGGATCTTGCTGCTTTTAGTTGTTTGCCCGAGATTTCAGTAGTCGAATTAGAATATCTTTGGTTTCAATGGTTCTGGAGTCCATTTTTGGTGATGACGCTTGCTGTTTTATAGGTCCAGGAAGATCTTGATCACTTCGAGTTAATATCTTAGTTATATCGGTTTATGCGAAATGCTCCTGCTGTGGGAGTCATATCCCGAGTTATATACATTCTTTTCTCCTTTTATTTTGCAGTAGGATTTACTTCATAGCGTATGTGTATTAGCTTCTTTCTCCATAATTTATTTCTTGGAAGATTTTGGAAGTTTGTTTCAGAATCATAATCTTCTGCTATTCTCTGGAGAAGTTCGCCTTCTGTTTTCCTCCGGAAGCTGACAGTTTTTGCTCTTTTATGCGGGGTGTAAACTTTCCTTTTAATATGCATTAAACAAGGAATTTGGTAAAAATCGTTGTAGCTTCCTATTGTGGTGTTCTCGTTAATAAGTTCCTAATTTGCTGCTATAAATGTGATGTAAACATTGTTTACAAAATTACTTGGACGCTTTAAGTCGGTCATTCCTGCTTTTATTTACCCTCAAGTATATATGCGCTATCAGTCTGGTTTTGTTTCATAACTTCTATTTGTTTGCTTAGATCTGGATTGGGATACCTACTGGGTATTGTTGAAGTTGAGGAAAACTTAGATCTGTTAACGTATCCAACTTAAAAAAGTTGACCATAATTTCAATTAGAATGGCGAACAAAAGAGCTTGCTATTATTTTGCTAGTCTCATTACTATGTATGCTAGACAGTAACAAACCTCATAAACATTGTTAAGTTGATACATTTATCTCTAGGCTTGTTCAAGTATCAAACATTGAAGAGATACGTAGTGTTTGTAAATTAACTCATTGTTTGCATATCTTTTATTCTTATATAAAAGGAGTAAATGGAATTTATATTATAAATGTACTTTAAACAAATACAATGTCTGCTAATGGTGATGAATTAAATATTACATTTGATATACCATCTAGGCACACCATTAATATATACTGAGTTTACATGCCTCTTTTTTTAAAAAAATCAATTTTGTTATGAAATTTGCTGCTTTGGTGAATACAATCTTACATTTACTTGTTTGTTTATGATTTCATTTTATTTTTGTATCTTTGATGCCTGGACTATCCTATCTTGTTCGGCTTCATCCCTAATTCAGGAGTGGGGAATTTGATGAATGAATTACTTTGGAATGTCCTTTATAATAGACCTTTCGTAAAGCTCTTTAAACTTGAATTTACTACTACATAAATTCTTGAGGGAGCTGTTTAATAAGCTCTTTGTTATCAAAATATTCTTTATAAGCATACCTTAGTTCTTTTAATTTTGTTTTGGAGCTGTTTAATAAGTTCTTCATTGTCAATACTTCTCTGATCATGACTTTGGCGCTAGTTGTGCTCAGAAGATTTGGTTTTGTCATAGTTTGCAACTCCTACATATTCCTTTTCCTCTAATAGGAGATGCATACTTTCACTAGAATTGCTGCAGTATTATTAGCACACTGAGTTTTCTTAAAGTTACTCTCTTCTTGATGAAGGTAGGCCATAAGTTTACGTGATGTCTGTATTTTTATGTATACTTTGAATCTAACAAAAGTATCCTGAGTAATTTAGTGTCTTCTATGTTGACCCAACTTTAGGTAAAATGGAGGACACCTTCCTTTTCACTTCTGAATCTGTCAATGAAGGACACCCGGACAAGCTTTGTGATCAGATTTCTGATGCAGTTCTTGATGCCTGTCTTGAACAAGACCCTGACAGTAAGGTTGCTTGTGAGACATGTACTAAGACTAACATGGTCATGGTTTTTGGTGAGATCACCACCAAGGGCAGCATTGATAATGAGAAGATTGTCTGCAGGGCTTGCCGCTCAATTGGATTTACATCCAATGAGGTAGGGCTTGATCCTGATCACTGCAAGGTGCTTGTAAACATCGAGCAGCAGTCTCCCGACATTGCCCAAGGTGTTCATGGGCACTTCACTAAGCGCCCTGAGGAGATAGGAGCTGGTGATCAGGGACACATGTTTGGCTATGCAACAGATGAGACTCCAGAGCTGATGCCTTTGAGCCATGTCCTTGCTACGAAGCTTGGCGCACCGCCTCTCTGAAGTCCGCAAAAATGGGACTTGCTCTTGGTTGAGACCTGATGGTAAAACCCAAGTCACAGTCGAATACCGCAATGATCATGGAGCTATGGTTCCTCTAATCCTCTCCGTGTCTACACTGTCCTCATCTCCACCCAGCATGATGAAACTGTCACTAACGATGAGATTGCTGCTGACCTCAAGAAGCACGTCATCAAACCTGTCATCCCTGAGCAATATTTAGATGAAAAGTCTATCTTCCACCTCAATCCCTCAGGTCGCTTTGTGATCGGTTGGCCTCATGGAGATGCTGGCCTTACTGGTCGTAAGATCATCATCGATACATACGGTGGTTGGGGAGCCCATGGTGGTGGTGCCTTCTCTGGCAAGGACCCAACCAAGGTTGACCGCAGCGGTGCTTACATTGCAAGGCAGGCAGCTAAGAGCATTGTGGCCAGCGGACTAGCTCGTCGTTGCATCGTCCAAATATCTTACGCAATTGGTGTCGCTGAGCCACTATCTGTGTTTGTTGACACTTATGGCACTGGCAAGATCTCTAATAAGGAGATTCTGAAGTTTGTGAAGGAGAATTTCGATTTCAGGCCTGGGATGATTATCATTGACCTGGACTTGAAGAGAGGTGGCGGTGGCAGGTTCCTCAAGACTGCAGCTTACGGTCACTTTGGCAGGGATGATCCTGACTTCACCTGGGAGGTAGTTAAGCCCCTCGAGTGGGAGAACCCAGACGTTAATTAGATTACTATAATCTGTTCTAGTTCTTACAAATACTATAAACTGCCAAAATCTGATCCTGCCTTCTTGTTAGCTAGCTTAGATGGTGCTTCGTACTCCTATCTATTATGCTTTCGCCATCACAATTCACATCTGTTGTTAAGTGCTCTTTGTTGATCGTCTTTACTTTCTCTTTTAGATAATCCTGGTGGGGTATAATCACTGCAGAATAAATTAAATAAATAATAGACATTGCTCGATGACTTACAATGCATATAGCGTATCTTCAAACGATCTTGTATGCTTTTGAGTCCCTTTCATTTTAATGGTGGGAGGAAAATAATAAAGTGATATTCTTACTATATACATGAGGGTATTAGTGGATTTGAATTAAATACGAGGGCAATTGAGTATTTTGATCGAGTTAAAACATATAAATTTGGAGTGATAATAAATGTTTTCTAGGGACTAACGGTAAAGTAGGGACTAACGGTAAAGTTTAGATTTGGGTGTGGGATAATTTAGCGTTATTTTAAAGTGTTCCCTCTTTCTTTCCCTACTGCTATTAGCCTATGGCTCCGCAGTTGAGTCGTGGGATATCCAATAAGCAAATCTTTAGATTAAAAAAAACATTAATTCATCTTTTTCAACAAATAAAATCGACGACGACATACCTTATCACTCGCTCGAAGAATAGAAGTGGAAACGTGGAATATCCAATTCCAAGTCTGGTACAGAAGCAAGTACGGATGTGCATGTCAATAGAAGATATTGTGCGTGTCCTGTTTGTTCAACGAATAAACAAAATCCATCCGTCTACACAGTTCGGCAACTGCATATTCTCAATTTTCATCAGATCGTGACCGTCCATCAAAATCTAACGGCCAGTAGACCTCCAATTGACTTGCCTTAGTCAATCTTTCCCACGTGCCCCAGCCGACCAGATTAGTCAACAGCACAGCTCATATTTCATTATGCGACCCGATTTTCAGCTCTTATCATTACCGCCTCACTTGCCGCCTCCTACTGGGCCCCATTTTTAGATAATGTGAATGTGGCGCGTAGTCGTTTTGTGTAGCAATCGGGGTTCAGTTTTCCAGTGACGTAATAAAATGGCAATCTCATCAAGGGCTTGCCGTCCTTCGCTTCATTAGGGACTTCCCATCTCATCTCCGCTCGCTTATCCTGCGCGCCACCTGCTATCGTGCGCGCCGTCTCTGGATCCTCCTCTCTCTCTTTCAGAGTTCGGTGAGCTTTCTTCTCCGCAGCTTAATTTCTTCAGTTTCCAGTCAACTAAGGGTTTCTTTGTCCCTGTTCCATCTTCTCAATTGCTACTTCTTATTTAGTATTTGTATTCATACAATTACCTAGGGGTTTTAGGAGATCAAAATAATATAATGCTTGTTGATTGATATTAACTTGTATGTGGAGGGTGTGAATATTAAATGAACCTGATTGTTTTAATTTCGCAAAGGTTCGATGGAATATACTCGCCGTAGTGCTTTTATTGAAAAAAATCTTTCTTTGAGCCTTACCAGGGCATGTGACTCTCCTAAGAGCAACAATTTTAGAATGAAGAGAACTCGTCTATGCAAAAATTGTTGATGTCAATCTGTGCTAAAAGAAATTCCTTTGTGAATTGGTTTATCTGTTAAGAACCCTTGAACTTTCCATTGATTATAGTTCTTGCTGCATTTTCAATTGTCGTTTCTCTTTTCCAGAACTAAAAGCAATTTTTTCAAGATAAGTGCGGCTGCATTTGAGTGAAACAATCATGTGCTTCAGTTGTTTTAGGAAGCCCGACGTCCTACCTTCTTATCATGAGCGACCATCTGCTAATGCAGTGGGTAAGTCTGTGATTTGATTCGAGGATAATAAAGTCTATGTTGATAAGTGATATAATTGTTGCTTGAAGGCTAATGTAGTAGGTAAGTCTGCGATAAGGATAATAAAATCCATGTTGATAAGTCATACAGTTGTTACTTGAAGGCTTAACAGAAAGTTTAAGTTTTTATATTGGAGATTGCTTTCCTCATGCTTTTTTCTTCATCTGTATATCAATATAGACAGTTTATTCTACATTTTGATTTTAGCCTTCCCATTTGACCATTTATGTATGCCAACTATGTTCTTCATCTGTATATCAAAATATTTTGCTTTGCTGGGGTGAGTTCAATTTTTACTCTGTAGGAAAAAAATTAAAGAGGAACAATTCATAAGTTTTTCATGTATGTAAACCTATTTGCTAAAATCTGTACGAGTTTAACCAATTTTCTTAATAATGCAGGACAGGGTCTTCATCATACTCCAAACTTTACTCCTAATAATGCCCAACCTATTAGAGTCCAGCGAATTGAAGTTCCTTCCATTCCTGTAGATGAAATAAGGGAAATCACAAAGAATTTCAGCAATTCAGCTTTGATCGGAGAGGGTTCGTATGCTAGAGTTTTCTTTGGTACCTTGAAAGATGGCAAACAATCTATCATAAAAAAGTTAGATGATACTAAGCAGCCTAACCAAGAATTTTTAGCCCAGGTGGTTATTATTGCAATTGATTTTCTTGTTATCAATCAAATTTGTGTTTTCTTTTTCCTCTAAATAAAATATTTTGCAGGTATCTATAGTGTCAAGGTTGCAACATGAGAATGTGGTTGCGCTTCTGGGTTACTGCATGGATGAAGGGAGTTTACGTGTTCTTGCTTATGAATATGCTTCCATGGGATCCCTTCATGATACCCTACATGGTGTGTACTACAATTGCATTTTGACTCACTTTGTTAATACTTTAACTGACATCAAACTATCGTTTATCTTGCCTAAGATTCAAGTTAGGTTGAAATTTGATATGCTTGGTAGTGGAAAGAATTGATCCACTGGCTTATTAAGCAAATAAGTTCATATAACATGATGAAAACAATGAAAATAACTAGAAAAATATCTAGGAGAATATAGTTTTCAGCTTGTAACTTTGGTGCAATCTTAAATGTTTGATTGGATGCCTTATACTTCCATAAAGTTAAGTTGCCAGTAAAGGAACTTGAGGTTGGTCCTAATGCACAGGATTGATCAGTTTAAAACTAGGCTCGAACTTGTTGATCCAGGTTTGATATTAATCTTAAGCTGATGAGGATTGGCCCAATTTATATATTTACGGCCTAGCAAGGATTTGGCCAATGTAATCATTTCAAGTTGATTTTATCATCAGAGTGATCCTTCTTCAGCAAGAATTTTGAGTGAAAATAAAGTACCCCAATACCAAACTCATCGAATCATGATCAATGCATTCTTTATATAATGCGCATGAAGTCTACTTAGTTTCATTCTAGCAAGCATTTTCCTTTTCAATTCTCAACCATTATAATGTAATATCAATCAATCCTCAGGGCGAAAGGGTGTTGAAGGGGCAAAGCCAGACACAATTTTGCCATGGGCAGAACGAGTTAAGATTGCTGTGGGAGCTGCAAAAGGACTTGAATACCTGCATGAGAAAGCACAACCTCGTGTCATTCATCGTGATATCAAGTCCAGCAATGTACTTCTGTTTGAGAATTATGTGGCAAAAATAGGGGACTTTGATATATCGAACCAGAGTCCTGATATGGCAGCGCGCCTGCAGTCCACCAGAGTTCTTGGAACTTTTGGTTATCATGCTCCTGAGTAAGCTATTCTATGACTTTCCTAGAAGATTTACTAGTTCCATAGGAAAGTCAAATTAATGAAATAACATTTGACATAGAATTCTATGTCTTTATTCAAACACAAGCATCAAAGTTAAAACTCTTGAGAAATCATTTCTACTTTGTTAATGAAATTGATTTAACTTGTTAATTTTTGGATCATATATGAGGATGAATCCCGCACGTTGTGGACATACATTCAAATGCCTAACTACTTGGGATAACAAGCAGAGGCACTGAAATTAATCTTTTGAGATGGCTTGGAAGAGCTAAAAGTTAAGGCTTTTTCACCTTGCTTGCCAGGTTTGCCATGACAGGACACCTTACTTCCAAGAGCGACGTCTATAGCTTTGGTGTTGTTCTCTTAGAGCTTTTAACTGGACGAAAACCTGTGGATCCGAGTTTGCCACGGGGACAGCAGAGTCTTGTGACATGGGTATCAACACTACCTGCTGGCTTCCCTCTCTTTTTTAAAATGGAATTCTTGACTCCTGCTTCAAATTGATCATTTGCAGGCAACACAAAGGCTAACTGAAGATAAAGTCCACCAAATCGTAGATCCAAAACTAGGAAGAGACTACCCTCAGAAATCTATTGCAAAGGTGTTGAACTTTCCTCTCTAATCTTGCAGTCTGATACATGGCAACTGAACATTCTTTTGATATTTTATATTCCTTCAATTAGCATTTGCTAATCACTACCTTTCTTGTGATGTTAATGTAAGAATTGTAATCACTCACAACTCACAACAACAACATTAGTCTAGAGTATTCTTTCTAAATCAATTTGAAATAGAACTAAGTATACTTATTGTGTATAAATTCTACTAAATTACCATTGAACATCGACTAGAAAATAGCCTCGCACTATGTCCCTCTGTTTTATTTTGGTACATATTTCTGTATCAGTCTTATCCTTAAACTTTCAATTCCTTCAGATTTAGTCATTTTAACAATCAAATTAGAACATTAGGGCACCTTATTGAGAAATAATAAGAAATTGCACACCATTAAGATATCTGAAAGTTTGTATAACTGTATAAAACAAAAGTCATACTTATGAAATGAGAGTAACAGTTGAATGGCTTTTGAAATTTAACCTGGCACAACTCGATTTGAAAGGTATGTAAAAGATGTAATTGTAACCTATAGAAGGAAAATGGATAAAGCCCATTGCAAAAACATGAAGCTACTTGATAAATGTAATTGCAGCCTACACAAGTTCATCTAACAGCTTGCATACTTCTTATTGCAATTGCTCAAGCTTATGGTCATTTGCTTATCCTCTTCCCATCTTGGAAACAGTATGCTGCCGTAGCTGCTTTGTGCATGCAATATGAAGCTGAGCTCCGCCCAAACATGAGCATCGTTGTGAAAGCT
>JBAMIE010109607.1:0-10441 GCA_037177295.1 Kaempferia parviflora | reverse complement strand
CGAAATGGAAAATGCAAACCAACAGACACCAAGATTTACATGGTTCACAGTCCGTAGGCTGCTACATCCACGACCTATGCACATGGAGTCCACTGTTTTTCTCCTCTACAATTAAGCATTGGAGGTGGAGAAACCTCCTACAACAATCAACAAATACAACGATCAAAAGCAAGAATGAATAGAACAATGAAGGCTCTTGAGATGACATAATATGGGTGTAATTTGCACTGCTTAATTGTTCTCTTTCGCAGCTTCCTCAACCCTTTTATAGCCTAGCCTTCATGTCAAAGTTTGCCATTTGCTGATCTGGCGACCATTAGTTGACTGAGCATCACTCATCAATCGACTGCTCCATGGATCTTTATCCTAATTGTATTTGTCGGAATTTCCATCTTCAACTCCATTTGAATCAGTCATTATAGCATCAGTCGAGTGATTTGTACCATCAATTGACTCCTAAGTGATTAGTTGACTGCTCCATTCGACTCCTAGACATTTTGTGCTCTTCCAATGAAATCCAGTCGATTGAGAAATATTTTATTTCTTGGACAACCTTCTGTTCGTTCTGTTCATTTGACAAGTCTGATACCAACAATTGACTAACCCTTATCTAATAGTCAATTGATCCAACTATAATACCCTAAACAAATCTAACTTGGGATATATGAATATTTGGATCACTAGTAGTCTCAATCTCATCATCAATCTGGCATATTGACTTCGACCAGTTCTAAGGTCGAGTCCACCTAAGTTGCTTGACAACCCTTTGTCCCATGTATACAGGTCACTCCACTCACATCTCATGTGGAGTTTCTCCAAGTGTTGAGGTCTTCTACCGTCAAGCTGCTTCTCTTGGATGCTCTGAGTCTGCGACTCATCTTTAGCGATCCTTTGCTCATGTAGATCTCCTCGACTTGCCATGCTCCGATGCTCCTCGTCCCTCGGTTGCTCCATCCTTCTCCGATCTTACAGACTTTGAGCCACCGAGCCATCATAACCCTTAGCCTTGCCAAGTCATCCTATATAGTTGGTAGACCTTACATATCTTAGCATGCAAGTCAAATAAATACAAAGCTAATTAAAACCCTTTGTCAATCTCATCAAAACCATCAGGATCCTTTGTTGCCTAAATGCAAAGGGGATGAAAGTCTTAACAAACATACCCGAGCTTCCTCCTTCAACCATGTCTGTTTTGACTCATCTATAGGTGGCATTAGTCATATATTTATCCATATCAATGCTCCACAAATAAAGACTGTCTTACTCCAATCAAGATAATTAGGGCCATTTAGTTTATATTCCGTGATTTTTAAAAACTCAGGGATAACTACTTCTCAGCTATATCACCAAAGAGCAATGAGAACAAAAGAAAACAGAGAACAAAAGAAAACCAAAGAAATTTTTAATGTGCTGGACAAAAGAGTCTCACACCTGAACAAATGCTGACTCAACCAGGTATGTGAAGATGTAGTTTGGAGTAGGCAAACAAAATAGTGACAATTGAAGATATTTTCGATAACGAAGGTGAGTTCACGTGTCAGTGCATGGGACTGGACTAGAAAACTCATATCAATAGTGTTTCTCATGCATAGAGATTCCGATGACCAAAATCTAGGCGTCTTGGCGATGGCAGCTCGGCGATCGATGGTTCCTCCTAGGCCAACGGTGGCTCTAATACCATGTAAAATATTAAAGCAAACAGAGGAGGAAAAATATGTTATTTTTTTATTCATCAATGTCATACATATATATTCAGCGTATCAATCCAATGTTAAGAAAGTAGACTAATCAAATCCCTACAATCACATCAAGGTAAATCATATTTCGTATATTTCCTATTTCCTATATCTATCAAGGTAACACACTGATGATTCAAGATGTATGATAGGGTTTAGTTGGTATTAGTTGAGTAAAATGTTTAGGTAGGACTTTTGCCTTTTATAAATAATTTATTAATAGGTTCTACCTTTCTAAGATTTACAATTTAGTTTTTATGAATCTAAGCCCCTCTTACAATCTTAATTTGGATCCTTACATATAACATCTACAATTTTCACATCTCTCATAATTGTTGTGGCTCCTTACATAAATGGCATGACATACTAGAGTCCAAAAATAGACATAAAATACATCATTTGAGATCAAGGTGTTGGACTAGGATTCTGATATATCTTTTCTTACTAAGGGTACAATATAGATCAGTTTTTTTGGTTTTTTTCTTGGGTGATGTGCTTATTTTGTTTGTTCTTTTAGAATAATTAACTAAATTCAATCATTATAGTTTGATATGTCACTTTTTTTTATCTCATTATTGTTTTATGTCACTAAACATCGTGTTTAATTGTCTTTGTTTGCACATTACTATTACTTATGCACTAAACATTTATCTTTGTCTTTGGTCCATGCTATTCAGCTTTGGTTAAAAGCATTGGTTTACGAAATGATGGCCGGTTGGATGATCGTTCTTATTGGGTCAGCCATGTTATGTCACTTTCCATTTCATTGGCTATTCCGTTAGTATATCCCAGAATGATATCTATTCATGACCTTACTGAGAAGGTATTTATGGTCAATGTGGATTTTAGGCTGAACTTTAAACCGAAGTGGTATTTTTCAATACTTTTTTGGACTTAAAAATATTCCAATGCTACAGGAAAATGATGGTTCTCTTTCATCTTCCACTATTCCTCTCTCAAGTGAGCACATAAATGATGATGGAATATATCTTCTTGAAAATGGTGAAGATTGCTTAATCTATGTTGGAAACATGGCCAACCCAGACACACTTCAAAAATTGTTTGGAGTTACTTCTGTGGATGGGCTTTCAACTCAGGTAACATGCTTTGTTAGTTATCTTTATTTGTTTGATTTGTGAAACTTCAGTGGCACAATAAGATGCATATTATTCTATGTTTTGTTTGTTTGTAGAGTAATTTACAACAATAAAAGTTGTATGCATTGGAATGAATTCATGGTCATTAATGTGCAAACAAGTGTTTGAGGGTCTCACATTGGGAAAGCAAATGATAATGTAGTAATCGAGTTGGCTGCTATTCTTGTGTCACATAATGCTGGCAGGATTTTTGGATTCAATTGCCTGTGTTTCTTGTTTTTCAGTTTAACAGCAAATGTTTAATTCCCATTGATGATGGAAAACCTCCATTGAGGCCATTTTACTTGTCAGGAGGTAACATGTAGGTGACTGACAAAACCATGACTTACAAACCGCAGTACACTGTTTCAAGAAGGCAGTTTCTTGGTGAAATTTCATCGAAGCATTTGTATTTTAGTTATCTCTTACTGAAAGTTTGAGACTATAGCCTAGTTTGTATTACAGATGTCATGCAATTTTTTTGTTTTGTTTTTTTGACCTTATATACCAAAATGAGATTGCTGTTCAACCTTTAAACTTTATTTCATTTTTGCAACCAAGAGAGCATCCGACATTAACAAAATATCTTTTTGCACTTAATATGCAGGATGTTTTCTTTTCTGCTGGTTTGAGACTTGCTGCTTTACATAAATGTCATATTAATATGTGATACCCTTGAGAGGCATTATATGGTTCTCTCATGCTAGCGACAAATTATAATGGTCTCTATGGATTTAATTACTATATTTTACTTTTACAAGCTAAACCCGTCATGGCTTGTCCTAAGCCAAGATGAGAAAGGGTGAGGGTTGCATTAGATTGCCAGCCAACATTGAATTCAAGCAAAAGTTCAATGAATAGATCTTTCGTCTTGACCGCTACATCTACATGAAAACTTTTAAATATGCAAGAGTTCGCGTTACCAGCAAGAACTGTTACATCTCTACGAGAACTTGGGGTAGTATTAAATATACAAGAGTTCTCACACAATAGGTGGGATAATAATAAATATTATATAAAAATTAATGGTCTAAGATTTGGAATATGAAACATAAAAAATACTCACCGGTAAAACAATGAAGGTAGTATATGATGCGCGTAGATTATATATACATTTAGACCTTGATTGATGCACAATAACTTGAATTTCTTGATTATGATTTACGTTATCGCACTCCAATCCATTATTTTATCGGCATAATCATTTGTTTGTGTTTGGAGATCTGCGCTTGCCTTGTTTTCATTTATAGGATGAGATATAGAGTGAAAACGGACAAAAAACGCAAGATGCAAAACTTCCTACCCGACACGTCCGAACCTCTCTAGATTTTCACATGGCACGGTTGTGCCAAGAGGCATGGTGGTGCCTCTCTTTTCCGGTGGTATACACGGCCAGGCAGGACCATGCCACCCATGCTCGTCGTCTGCATACCCAGGCCGTGCACAGCGGGGGGTCATGCCCCCTGCTTATAAAAGGGGAACTTCTCCCGGGGGGAATTTTCTCCCTTAGGGACAGACACCTTGGGGCTGTCACTCCTCTTCCGGCGACATCTTGACGATCCGAAGCCATCTTGATTATCCGTCCATCTCCGAGTCAAAGGATTGGTTCTCAGAGGCATATTCTTCACATTGGCTAAACTTTCTTCTCTCTTCTTGTTGATTTTAGTTGTAGAATGCTTCTTTTCATGTCTTCGAGTCTTTTTCCTTTGTGGATGGAGTAGATTATCCTAGTTTTGGGACATAGGGTGTAGTTGTGATGTGTATTTGATGTAAACTCTATGGATATGCCTATTTCTTATTTTTATGACATGGTTGTGCTTTGTTCTTGTTCGATTAAATGTGTGAGAACTCTTATTGCTTGTTTGTGTTGTCATGGATCGGTTGCCACGTAGTGGGAATATTCGAGATCATATGATCGAGAGGCCCTTCGTGACAGAGGGTATACCTCTTAACTGGACATCTCGAGCATTCCCTTGAAATGGAGACCAAATCCATACAAGGAAAACTCTAATTAATGCTTAATGGGTTTTCCCCAATTCCGTGCTAGGAAGTTATTCGTGTAATCTAGACCGTATAACCAGGGGGCCCTTGGTGACAAATGGTAACCCTTTAACCAGACCTACGTTACTTTGTCTACTTAGTAGCACTGAATACCAATGGGGAGAACACTCCGGTGAGACTGTCATGGGGTAACATCGGTATTTAGTTAGATTCCTTACGGAGCATGAACATAGAGGATGGGGGATTAACTATTCATATTTACATTATTGAGCATCACAACGAAACCGAAATCCTAAAACTACCTTCCCAAGCTAACTTACCTCACACAACTCTCTAGCACGCTCTCTCTCTCCCTAGCTCTCATTCTCTTAGTGCAAGACCTCGCAATCCTGTGACCGTTTAGATAATTCGCTTTGCGAAGTCTCTAGTGGCTACTTACCAATCCTTGTGGATCGATATCTTTTTATTACTTGATGACTTTTTCATGCACTTGCGGAATCGCGCAGCAATACATACGATATTAGGAAAAGAATTAGTATTTTTTTTGTGTACAAGAGATAAAATGAATAGAAGAGAAGTTAAAGGTTTTAAGTTATGGAATGAGTAAAATAAGAAACGAAGTATGTATTATTGTAGATAGTTTGTTAAAGAATAAAGTTGTACGAGTAGTTAGAAAGAAGGATAGGATTATAACTCTCAAGATAGTAGTGACATAAGAAATTATTAACATAATTAGCATATATGCATCTAAGTAGGATTCGATGAAGAAACCAAATCTAGGTTTTGGGACGATCTAGATGAGGTATTACAAAACATTCTGCTAAATGGAAATGATTTTAATAGCAGATTTAAATAGGTATGTGGGAGTGAAAAGTGAGGAATATAATAGGATGTGGGGTTTATGAGTTTATAACCAGAAATGAAGAAGGAAAAATTATATTGAATTTTGTGATAACATATGACTTTATATTAGCTAATACATTTAAAAAAAAAAGATTATAGTATTCCAAAAGTGGGAATAATTGTAAATTAAATTTCTTATGATTAGAAAGAAAGAAATATTTATAAAGATTACAAGGTCATCCATGATAAAACTTAACTACCCAACAGGTTAAGATGGTATTAAAGCTGAAAATAGTATCCAAGAGGGTACTTTGTAAGTCAAAGGGACGTGTACCACCAAGTAAAGAATCTTGTTGGTGGAATAAGAAAGTAGAGGAGAAAGTGAAGAAAAACGAACAACCTATAAGATATTATATACTTATAAAAGCGAGAAAAACTTAAAAAAAATACGATAATCAAGAAAGAGGCTAAGAAAATAGTGAATGAAACTAAGAAAGAAACATTTGAATGCTTATATTGAAAAATAGATACAAAAGATGGGAAAAGAGACATTTACGGAATAGCTAAAGTGAGAGAGAGGAAGACAAGAGATCTTATCCAAATAAGATGTATTAAAGATGAATATAATAGGGTACCAGTAAATGATGTGGAAATAAAAGAGTGTTGAAAGAAGTATTTTTATCAACTTTTTAATAAAAGTTTAGGTGACCAACTTAACTTAGGTAATTTAAGTAGGTCAAATGGGTATATAAATTTAATTTTTTATTAGAATTCAAACTTCAGAAGTAGAACAAGCTTTAAATGGAATGCAAAATGAAAAATAGTTGGACTAGATGATATTTCGATCGAGGTATGGAAGTGTCTAGGGAAACAATGTATTGAATAATTTACAAAGTTATTTAATCTAATATTGAAAACGAAAAAAAGTATGATCAATGGAGGGTAAGTACTCTACTTTTTTATATAAGAACAAAAGAGAAGTACAAAGTTGTACAAACTATAGGATTATTAAACTAATGAATCATACCGTGAAACTTTGGGAAAGAGTAATAAAAAAAATTAAGGAGATGACAATGACCTAAAATTAATTTAGATTTATGCTTGTAAGGTCGACAATAGAAACTATACATATTCTTAGACAACTAATTGAAAAATATCAGGAACAAAAATAAGATCTACACATGAGATATCTAGAAAAGCTTATGATAAAGTCCCTGGAGAAATTATATGGAGCATTCTAGAAAAGAGAGGTGTTAGTGTAGTATATATTGAACTAACTAAAAATATGTACGAGGATGTAATGACAATAGTGAAGACTTTATGCGGATTAACTGAAGCATTTCCTATAAAGATAGGGTTATATGAAGGATTAGCCCTAAGTTCCTATTACACTAATCATGGACAAACTCATTGATGCATCCATGACATGATACCATGGTGTATGTTGTTTCCAAATATTGTTTTGTTAGATGAGACCTATAAAAGAGTAAATGCTAAGATAGGAGATGATGAGTTGTCTAGAACGGTGAGGCTTTAAGTATTTAGGTTTATTTTTGCAAAAGTATTTCTTACATAGAATACAAGCACAATGAATGGAGGAGAGCGTCAGATGTTCTATATGATCATAAAGTACCTTGAAACTTAAAGGGAAGTTCTACAAAACTACAGTTAGACCTACTATATTATATGGAATTGAATGTTAGCTAAGACTCGAGCACATGTGATGAGAGTTGATGAACATGATAAGAAATGAAAATATTAAAGAGAAAGTCGAGGATTACATCTATTGAGGGAAAATTTCAACAGATACGTTTAAGATGCTAGTGACATGTAATTAAACTACTAATAAATGTTTCAGTTAGACGATGTGAAACTATAACAAATCTGCACATCAAACAAGGAAAAGGAAGATTAAAAAAAATTTGGTTATTAACGATGAAACAGAATAAATTTTATTTAAATATAGATGATGATATAGTAGGAGATAGAGCTCATTGGTGTAGAAAAATCCATATAGCGGACTCCACCAAGTGGGATGAGGCTTAGTGGTTGTTGTTATTGTTGTTGTATTTTTCTTTTACAAGCTTCAAATTTTTTAGTTCAGACATTTCTGTTATTTTAGTTTAATTCCATAATGACAACATTTGTCCGTCTTGAATAAATCATGTGGTTTGATTATGTTCACAATGCAAGGCCAGTAGTTCTATGAACGTGGAAACATTTGAGTTAAGACAAGCAAAACCAGTAATATTCTTCTAGGCTTCAGGGAGTGCTGACAAATTATACTTCCAGTGGACTCAACTTGTCTTGCTTATCTGGCTATAAAACTTATTTATCATTCGTCATTTTTCAACATTATCCTTACTGTATTTATTCAATTTCCCCTTATTTAAGTTTTCAACATATATTGTTGCTAAACCTAAGTACTGTATGATAAGTGTTTTGATTTTATATTTTTAGTGACCTCATACACATTTTTTGATTGTAATATTTCATTATTGCTGAACATTCTCTCATATGACTAGTTGTATCTTAAGTGCTATAGAATTTTAGTTTTAATTAAAAAGACTACAATGGAACATAACCATAGCAGCTTCTTTGTTTCACTGCCCACTCTGTATCCTATTATCTTCATCAATGTCTAAAACTCTTACTTCCATCGATCTGCTTATCCAGCTTAATTATTTCCTTTTTTGGTTCATTGAATTTGTACTAGCTTATCTTGTTTAAAATTATACCCTGGTAAAATTGTTGTAATCCGAGTTCCTAAACATACTTAAAAATATTTTAGATTGTGACGTTTCTATCATGCTGGTATGGTTGAAGTCCATGAAATTTGGATTTCTATCTAGTTGCTACCTGGGGATCTCTGTTATACTGCAAGAATGTTGTATGATTTTTTTACTCTTCACTTTACTGTGATTGTGCAAGTAGATGTGTTTTCATGTATGTCTTGTTCCTCTAGTTCATTCATTCGTTCTATTCAAGGGTCTATCTTGTGTTTTTTCTAGATGGGTTGCATGATGAACACTATGCTATGGTATAGTTTCAAATTATTTATCTAATGGATTGGTGTGGTTATTATAATCTCAGCATAAATGGTAAAACAACATTCCTTTGTTTTAGATTGGTGCTTGGACTGATGGTTTATGAATCTAAACTGCAAGTATATATGAAGATCTATGATTCTTGATCACGTCTCTCTTAGCTTCTGGCTTAATTTTTCATATTCAAATATAATTTTGTTTCATCTTGAAGTGCATGTTTTGGTCAATGCAGCTTGTATTGCAGCAATTTGATAACGACTTGTCAGAGAAGCTAAGTGATGTCATTAATGAGATAAGGCAGCAGAGATGTTCATACCTGCGGTATGTAGCTTCTTTTCTTCTGTCTTAATAATGGTTCATCATTTTGTACAACACTACTTAAGTTTCCGAATTCTCTGCAGTTTGCGACTATGCAGGAAGGGTGACCCCACAGGTTGGTTGAAATTCAAAGCCTTTTTTGAGTCACACTCTTCTCTTGCAATTGTTTTAGCCAATATTTTGTTGTTTAGTGTTTCACTTGAATTGAAAATTTCACATGCCATTTTGTATAGGCATGCATTTCCTGTCGTATATGGTTGAGGATAAAGCTCCTGGAGGCCTCTCTTATGTTGAGTTCCTTGTACATGTTCACCGGCAAATCCAAACCAAAATGGCTTGATCCAGATGAATGTTAGTGTAAAAGATTTTGATCGTCATTCATCTCTTTGATTTTGTGGAGCTTGCTATAACCAAAATGGATGAGACAAGGAAAGCAACAGACGCTTCCTTGCATTTTTTGGTGTAGTTGTTGCTGCTGATTAGCTCATCAGGAATGAAATGGCAATTATTGGTGTTTGCTGCAGCTTCCACAATTTCCAGTACTTGAAGTAGACAAATGAAGACGTCTCTGCGAGTAAATTTTACCTGGTTGGGATCTCTGGACCTTGTCTTTGAAAATTTTCCTTTCAACGTTACTTTTAGATAGGTGGTGTATGATATCAACGCAGAAGTTGGGGCTTAGAAATAAAAGCATTTTCGTTGGTACTCATGTTTTGATGAGATTGTTCCAATTTATAGCTTCAATTTTTTTTTAATGTATTTTTCTAATAGAGGTCATAGCCATTGCAAGTATTATTGTTAAACATGCTTATTGATGAGTGTTGTATTAATGTCATTTTGACCTTTGTAGTTTCATTGGTCTATCATTTCGGCGTCCTACTTGTCCTTTTCTTCGTTCACGTCGTAATTTAACAGTGCCTTGAATTAATGCTATTGTTTCGGCGTCCTGCAGTCATTTTCCTTTAAAAATTATTTCAAAATAACTGAACTCCTTTAGTCAATTGGTATATCAACTACAATCAATCTAAAGATCAAGTCCGTCTAAGTTGAGAAATACTCTCACCGAGGTATATTTGCACTCAACTCTTAGCTCACCGTACAATCTTCTTCCCAGGTTATCTACCATTAAGTTTCTCGTCTCAGATATACTTGAGCTCTCAACCAATTTTAATGTCATCATGCTCAAGACATAGCTATCCTCCAATGCTCATACAATTGTCTCCGCCGTAAAGCCAATCTCCCATCAAGCTTTTTGTCCCTTAGATGCATTTGAACCCTCATCTCACTTTTCATGCTATGCTCATGTAGTCTACCTCCTAAACACAATTGCACTCTAATACTCTTTGTTTTACAATCCCCT
>JBAMIE010109287.1:0-16453 GCA_037177295.1 Kaempferia parviflora | reverse complement strand
TTATTAATATTGAAATTTGATACACTGAGTTCATACAACAATCAACATTTGATTGGCTCTAGGGCTCTTACTAACAGTTGTTGTGTCAAACTAACGTTGTATCCCTACTAAAGCTAGCTCAAGATTATTTTCTTTAATTCAAGGATATTAAAAACCCTCTAGCAGGCTACCAAGGAACTAATTGACTTTTTGTCTATTTTTGCTGCTGCAAAATGTGTTAGTCCTGCAAAACAGAGTTAGCATAACAATAACAAAATAGCAGTATTAATTAGATCATGTTTAGCCCAGACCAAGATTTAGTCATTGTCTTAGTTTAGATTTCCAAAATGTGCCTAAGCTAGACCGACGCCTACTTTTTCTCAAACGGGAAGGCATCCTCACTGAGTCACTCTCTTCTATTGACTTACCTTACTTACCATTTACAATCACTTGACTTGCCTTTTGACCCACAAGGTATTCATGCAGTTGTCGAGTCCGTAAACCCAACTGGACTTTGGCCAATTGTCGAGTCCTGCAGACCAACTTGATTATCCGCCAGATATCGAGTCACTTCTTGACCTATCTGGATTTCGTGCTAGTTATCGGGTCCTCAGACCTAACTGGGCTTCAGCCAGTGTCAGGTCCTCTAGACCCGTCAATTCTTGCACACTCGGTAAAGCCATTATATCACACACATCTAACTTTAAGCCACTTGCTATTTATTAAAATCTGAGTTTGATCATTAGTACTAATTACATCAACAGAAGCTGCATCGGACTTACGTTTGTTAGGTTTTCTCCAATTGCCTTTTCTGTGTACAATAAACTGAAATATTTGCCGGATATGAAACTCGTCAAGAAGTTGCATTGTTTGCCGAAAAATATTCGACACCGACCTGATGTTTGAGAGAAAAGTTTCTCTCCGTTCAATTTTTTCACAAAGCAAAAGATCACCATTCATTGGAAAATAAGCTGCACCATTCGTAGGACGAAGGTTGCTTTCTCCGAGAAGATACGAACATGGTTTGGAGTGGTCTTTGCTTCGGATGCACGTGGCATTGCCGAATTTTGGGAAGGATAAAATAGGAAATGAATCCATGCAAAGCTACGTGATTTGGACAATCTCAAAACACCTACACAATTTGGGTAAAATGCATAATGAGATACGCGGTTTGGAAAATAGCAGAAAAAAATAGTTACAATAGTGGAATTTTAATTAGCAAATACGACTGAGAATAAAAAAATAAATAATATTAAAATTTAGTGGTGTAAAAGTGACAAATGGTGAATCGCTCTCCCAGGCACCCCTTCTAAAGCAATTGGAAAGGAGGTAAATCATGGTGACCAAGTAGAGAGATTTTATTCCCTGGGGATTATTCTCCGGAAATTTAAATTTTAACCCCTATTTTCATATGACAATCTACTGTCTGAGCCCGTGGTATCAATTCCCCTTATAAATGAATCAATATTTGTGAGTCAATTTACTATTTGATTTGGTAAACTTTTGATTATAATTATTTAATATAAAAAATTAACTAAATGAATAAATTTAAATTATCATAAATAAAAACTATAAATTATTCATAAATAATATTTATAAATAATATAGTAGATTGTATACATTAATTAAATTTTTATTAAGTTTATAGATGAATAAATAAATTATCAAAACAAATAAATAGTCTAATAATTAATTAATTAATTAATTAAGCAATTAAATAAATATAAAACTTAAATAGTTAAATAAGTTTAAACTGAGACTTCGATAATATTTAAATAACTCAAGCTTAAGTTAAAAATTAAACTAAATTCAAAGTTTATATAAACAAAATCAAGTTGTTTTAAGGACTTAGTTCAATTTAAGTTTATTAGACAAACTTAAAAAACATTAAAATGAGCCTGCTTCTGTTGTTCACAGCCCTATTGGAACTAAGCTGAATGCAAATAAAAGGCAAATTTATTATTCATGTTTTCGGGATAAAGAAAGCAAATGTCTATTATCATTAAATAATAAGTGTAAAGTCATTTTAATGTTATGAATAAGTAAATATATCAGAAGCCCATGCTAACAATCCATTGTCGTCTAGTCCGGTTAGGATACCTGGCTTTCACCCAGGCGACCCGGGTTCAAATCCCGGCAATGGAATTTATTTTTTGTAGTTTCCTTCGAGAAAATAATTCCTTTTTTTGGAGCTCCAACAGGACGGGAGCGGAATTATCCGATAAGGCAGCCAAGCGAAATCCCCAGCACCGGAAACGGCGTTGCGGCGGCGGCGGTGGCTTCAACAAGGTGATGGCTTTCTACCTCTCTCCTGCAGCACCTTCCTTTACGCACCTCCACTCTTCCTCCCTTCTTCTACCTCCCTCTTCGTCGCCCTCACTCAGGAGGAGCAGAAGGAGAAGCCCCATTCCCTCCCAGCCTGTTTCCTTCCCCTTCCTCCTACATCTCCATCGGCATCCCCACAAGCCCCTCAACGTCTACCTAGAAAATCCCCACACTCCTACTCCTCCTCCTCCTCCATCTTCCAATCCGACGCCCTCCAAGAACTCCATCTGGGTCAACCCCAACAGCCCCCGCGCCTCCCGCCTCCGCCAGCACTCCTCCGGCTCTCGTTATGCCCTCCTCATCCGCCTTGCTGCCTCCCTCGACTCTTCCGATTCCTCCGACCTCGCCATCTCCACCGTCCTCGCCTCCCTCGGCAGCGCCGCCTCCGAGCAGGACGCCGTCACCGTCCTTAACTCCATGTCCAACTCTCATAGCACCGTCCTTACTCTTCGTTGGTTCCAGAGCAACATCAGGATCAAAAGGGAGGTAATTCTCCACAACGTCGCACTTAAGGTTTTCAGAAAGTCCAAGGACTGGGCTGGCGCGGAGGCTCTATGGGGGGAGATGCTGGAAAAGGGAATCAAGCCGGATAATGTGACGTTCACGACCATGATTAGCTGTGCCAGGTTCTGCAACAAGCCCGAACAAGCAGTCATGTTGTTTGAGAAAATGCCCGAGTTTGGATGCTGCCCAGATGATATCACCTACTCGGCCATGATTGATGCTTATGGTCGGTCGGGTAATGTGGAGATGGCTCTTGAGTTGTACAACCGAGCTCGTGAAGAAAAGTGGCAGCTTGATCCTGTGACTTTTGCTACAGTGATAAGGGTCTATGGAATATCAGGTAACTCTGATGGAGCATTGAATGTGTACGAGGAAATGAAGGCTCTTGGCGTGAAGCCAAATGTTTTTATTTACAATACATTGTTGGATGCCATGGGCAGGGCCGGAAGGCCATGGCAAGTCAAGACTATTTACCGTGAAATGTGCAGCACGGGGTTGGCTCCTAACAGAGCAACATACTCAGCTCTTCTGCGAGCATATGCTAAAGCTAGATATGCTGAAGATGCACTCAGCGTGTATAAGCAGATGAAGAAAGAAATGGAGCTTGATATCATCTTATACAATATGCTTTTGTCAATGTGTGCTGACGTTGGTTTGGTTGATGAAGCAGTGAAAATATTTAATGAAATGAAGTGTCTATCAAAGGAGTCCAAACCAGATAGCTGGAGTTATTCAGCCTTGATAACTGCATACTCATGTAGTGGAAAAGTTTCTGAGGCTGAAAGCATGTTGAATAACATGTTAGAAGCTGGGTTTCAGCCAAATATTTTTGTGCTTACATCTTTAATCCAGTGCTACGGTAATGCTGGAAGGACTGACAGTGTTGTTGAAGCATTTGACAAACTTGTAGGGTGGGGGATCAAACCTGATGATAGGTTCTGTGGATGTCTCTTGAATGTGGCAGCTCAGACGGCAACAGAAGAACTAGGGAAGATTATTGGTTGTATTGAAAGAGGAAATACTCTGTTGGGTTCTTTTGTAATGTTACTGGTGGATGAGGGAAGTGACAATGATACTATTAGACAAGAAGCTGAAGTACTCTTTAATAATGTGAGTAGTGAAGTCAAAAGAGCTTATAGTAATTGTTTGATAGATCTCTGCGTAAACATCAACTATTTGGAAAGAGCTTGTGTGCTCCTCGACCTGGCAATTCAGCTTGAGATATACACAGATCTTCAATCTCGATCTGCAACACAGTGGTCCTTACATGTGAAGAGTCTCTCACTTGGAGCAGCTCTAACTGCATTACATGTATGGATGAATGATTTAACCAAATCCTTGCAGAGTGGGCAGGACTTGCCTCCGTTACTTGGTATTCACACAGGGCATGGAAAACATAAATACTCAGAAAAAGGGTTAGCTTCTGCTTTTAAGCCTCACTTGAGAGAAATTGGTGCACCATTTCATGAAGCACCAGACAAGGCTGGATGGTTTCTTACCACAAAAGTTGCAGGTCAATCATGGTTGGAGTCAAGGAACTCATCTTACATAGTTGCTGCTTAGGCTACAGAGTTAGGTAAATGAAAACTTTCTGAAAGGAGATTGCTGCTCTTATTGTTTTTCCCTTGATTCTATGCTCAATGAGGTGTTAGTGCTGATTTCTAATGCATGCTACATTGCTAATAAATACTCTCTGTGTCAATAAATTATTTTTGCTTGATTCTGTTGTCCTTAACTTTTAAGGAGCAATTGAGTGCTTTGATGAACTCAAGGTACCATTCCCTTGTTTGAGACACCCAGAAATAGATAATTAAAAGAGCCGTGTCCTGTGTTTGCCTAATTGTATTTTTCATTTTTTAAAATTTAAATATGACCTTTCAATTATAATGCATATAATCTAATGGTCAAGCATCATTCAAAATCTCATATGTAAAACGCCTGCAATGTAAACAGTCAATTATTTTAAAACAACCTGGTTCTAGCTAGGACGGTTCATAATGGACTAATGCCCTTCTCTGGCATATGCCTTGGTCCACAATAACTACCCATCCTGTGTCATGCTTTTATATTGTTAAGCCTGCTTGACACCCTAGTCAATGAAGAAAATCTGTGGAAGAAGCCTTGATCCCTCACCTCACCTTGCAGTGGTGGAGAACACATGTTTTTAATCAGGGAACCAATCACTAGGTGTTTGGGTGTACATTAGTTGGAGGTAGCCTCACATCGAGGAGTGTCTACCTTGCACAGGTGGAGGAGAAAACACGGTCTGATTCAGGGAAACAAATAATTAGGTATTTGAGTGTAGATTAGGTGGAGGTACCCTCATGTAGAGGAGTGTCCCTTTTTCGTGCTTCTTCCACCAAATGAATATATGATGCTTTTGTGCCAAATGACACATAATGATCTTTTAAACCATGATGTTGTCAACAATCAAAGCAGGTAAGGGCAGCCCAGTGCACGACAATGAAATGTAGACCAAAGGTGTGGGGTGGATCTTATCCAGAAGATGACTCAATCGTGTTCCTTGGCATCCCCATTTTATGTTTTGCCTATCCCATCTGCATCTCTAAAGCAGCCTTTTTTTTTCTCCTTTTGGGTTAAACGGTTAACTAACTGGGCCAATTATTACTGGAATTAATGACAATAAGAAGATTTTCATCCCCCCTTCCACAGCCTAAGAGAGGTGCCTCAACAGATCCACATAAATTACATCAGAATCAATCCTACTGCATCTATTTCTAAGGACCTCTTAATTTGTTAGCCAATCTGCTTCAGTCTCCCTTAACATGTGGTGATAGGTGACATTCCATTCCCTGCATAGCAGCTTCACGATGGCTTTCAACTTGCTGGACCAATCTCTTCCAGTTTTGGCTTCACTATGTATATTCCTCCATGTCTCCTTGCTATCAGTGAATAGTCTAGTGAATAGTCTCAATGCACTAATGGCCCTATCCTAGGCAATTCCTAACCCATTTCTGATGCTACTTAGCTCCGCATCCAAGAACAGTCAGTTTTAGTGCCTCCATGAATACAACCGATATGTTTCCTTCATCATCTCTGAATATCCCTCCAACACCAACAATGTCATATATTGTGACGAGTGCTACATCCATGAATAGATTTATGCTGTTAGCATTACTTTCAGAACTCCAATAATATCTTCAGCTCATTTTTTAAAATTTGGTGGGATGGCTTTGGAGTTTGACATTCTGCTTCTTTGTCTTTCACTTGATCAACAACGACCTCCCTCAGTTGCATTGGGATTTGGAAATCTACTTCAAAACTCTGCTTGTTCCTCCACTTTCAGGGGTTCCAGCATCTTACTAAGGTTCTCCACAATACTTAACTGCAAAAGCATAGCTAGTCTCCTTTTTATTCGTATTACATATGAGTAGTGATCTTTGTTCATTTCTCATATAGTTGGATGTGTGTAAGCTTATTGATGAACAATGTAGTTAAAACTTGGCACTCGATTCAAGTGTAGGATTTCAAGTAATTTTCTGCCAAAATTTCCAATAATTAAAGTTGTTATCAGTCAAGTTTAACTTAATTACTTGTTTTAGGTTACTATTCACTTCATAATTGTTCCAGCAAAAGATACATATGATTGGTTCCACTGAATATGCCCAGAGGTAAAGCATGTGACATTAGGGATCAGTCAATGAAAATGATTCACACTTTTCCTTTCTATTACTCCATCGCAAATACAATGTTCAACATGCTTCGAACTCAATTGTATGTTACATGCACAGTGAAAAAAGAATAAAAATAAAAAGGGTAGGAACTCCACAATCTTTTCTATTATGCAATAATTATTTCAAACTGTACATTAGAATCACCAGATACAACATACCATTAGATGGTATGTTCAACTTCTAAGCTCTGAATTCTTTTGATGCTTCAGTCACTTCACAAACCTGTGGAACTAGCTGTTAGATTTTAGCAGTGCAAGATAAAATAATGCACACACAACCTTAGCGATAATAACTCTCAACTTTGACATGTACTTATGAGAAAGTAGAGAGAAATGTTACAATTTAGATTAAAATTTATGTCAGTGTGTTTAAATGAATGTGGTAGATGGATAAAGTGAGTTTCACAACCCCTGAAACCTGTTTTTAGTTTTTACCTACCTGTTTCAGATGTCAGTATTTCACTTTTTATCCTCCAAGATAATCATCATTTCCTTTTCTCTAGCATTTCTTCTTTTCTTCTTGGATTCCACATCTGCAGCCTTTGTTAGCACATCAACTTTCCTTAGGAGGAACTGAAAGAAAGAAATTATTTTAATTAAGCAAGAGCACTTATGTGTTAACCCTAGTAGAATGAACTGTTTTATGTAGACCTTGATTTCATCATCTTTCATGATCAATACACTATCCTTGTCCTTGTGAGATTCTCTCAAGTTTATAACTTCCTTTTGCAGTTTGTCATAAAGAAAGCCTGACACCATATCTTCGTAGCCATTTTCTAGGCTCTCATTCTGTGATTTGATGTCTCCATATTTTTTTTCATTAACCTCGTGGTTGACCTCTGTTCTTCCAGTAATAACATCATCTGCATGTCCATTGGGCCTAAGTAACATTTGTTTCTGCATTTTCCTTCCCAGTGTCATTATATGACCTGCTTCTCAAAGCTGGCAAATTCTTTTTCACAACATTTGAGTTTAAATTCTCTGTTCCTATCGGATTATCAGCATCTCTAGAATTTGAATTAGGCTTCTGCAATACAGTTGCATTGTTGGGTGCATTAGGACTCTTCTTTAGGTCATTGGGTGATAGCAATCCACTATTCTTTCTCTTAGTGGGAAGACTTGAATGCTTCATGTCCTGTTCTAATGTTTTCAATCTCAAGCTTAGTTTCTCCTGCGATGATAGGGTGAACATTATAAAAAATATCGATTATTTTCAATTCAGGCAAGAACTGGTCATTAAGTATCTTACCTTCAGTTGATTCTCTGTCTTTGCTGTTCTCTCTGCTAAAGTTAACTTATCCTTTAGCCTCTGTATCTCCCCCTACAATTTGCCAATATTAAGAGCTATCAGGAGAAATCATAAATATACCAAAACTTAGTGTAGCGATGCAAAAAGAGACATGTCAGAAACCATGTTATTGCACTTGAACAGCAAAACAAATCCACGTATAGATGGTTTCAGCATAACCTATTGAGGCTATAAGAGAATTTTCATAGATTAGCAAACCTGAAAAACTCTCCTCTCTTCCAACCACTGCTTGACAGGTATGACATTGTCTCCATCATCTTTCCACTCATTAGCTGCGGCTGTCGCTATCCTATTTGCTGAAACTTTAACTCTAGCCAGCTCTCTCTCAACCACCCTTTTGTCCTCCTAAAAATTTTTTGATCATCTAAAATTTTAACCTCCAGTGTAGATACGAAGAGCCAAATTGCAATCGTTAATGGACTGGAACCTACATTTAACTCAGTGATCTTGCGCTGATAGTCCCTTATTACATTGGCAGTCACACCTCCAGCCAGAATAGATTCCTCAAGTTCACGAATGGTTTTCATAAGTTTTTCTACCTCAACAACTTTCTTTCTATATGTTTTCTCCAGAATTTTGTTCTCTTCCTGCAAAAAAAAAAAAATCATTAGGCCTGGCTTGGTACTTCGTTAATTTGCCAAAGTAATAGTTTAATGCTAGCTAATTATGCCTGGCAGATCTCTATTTGCCTTTTCAATTCAAGATTTTTGTTCTGCACCACCTCTACATTCCTTGTTTGTTCAAGTGCACTATGCAGAAGACTTTCTGCTCCCACTAGTGCTGCCTCTTTAGACTTTGTCAATCTTTCCAATGCTTTTATATCCTCTCGAAGCATCAGAATCTGCATGTGATTAGTTTGTAAAATCCCATATTTTTAGAATTATAATGCTATAATTTAGTCAGACTTCCAGAATGGAAAATGTTAGAGAATGGTACCTCATTTTTGTATTGCTTGATTTCTGACTCAAATGGTGCTATAAGAACCTCAACAGGAATGAATTCCTCTTCCTTTTGAGTTGCGTAGACCCTTCTTAGAATTGCTTCTGCAGAAAACTGTGCTGTCAGTGCCTCTTTCTTTTCATTGGTTAGTTTTTTGATGTCTAGATTCTGCAATGTAGCAAATTATGGTTTCGTCAGCTAGCCAAGACACTAATCACTCTACAAGATTTTTGTTTGTAAAAAGTAGTCTCTCAAAACCTTCTGTTCAAGTTGTTTCTGGGTGGTCCTGAGTTTTTCGTCCATTTTTGTCAGTTCATTGCTTAACTAGAGAACATGAAATAGAAAAGGTTAGTTCAAACTCAATAAGGATACTTGGTTGGGTTACTGATTGTCTCATTTTCTTATTCTCTACTTGCCTCCATAACAGCCTTATCCTTCAAGATTTCAGTCGCTTTCAAGGCCTTGATTTCATTTTTAGCCAGTCCCAACTCCCTTTCCTTCTCTGCAGGTTAAGCTCTGAATTTAGTCAAGTTAGTTCAAATGAATTTATGCTATTAAACTTATTTCCAGAAGCTAAACTAGCTTCTTTTTGTTTTTTGTTTATAATAAGAAAAAGACAAAATGATTCGGTGTAGAAGTATGATCCCTACATAGACAACAACAAAACAGTCTTGATTAATAATTGGGGTCCATGAAACTGATGCTCCTTCCTCAAATAACTAGACCACTGTTGTAAAGAAAATGATTAGTAGTCAAAACCACTTTCTTTTGTACTTGGTCTTGCTTTGATGTTGTTGAAACTGAATCATTCAGATGAGAAACAAGTGGATAAGATCTCATGCAGATCATTTTCTTTCATACAGGTAAGCCAGCTACCATCACAAACTAGCTAACAACTTTGAGTGTCTGGCAGTCTTGCTTCAATGGCTGTTACTAATAAGGCAATTATGATTATCAAGAAAACCTGCATTGGATTTTCATCCAGAAGGAGTAAAGATCGACCTCATATTACATGTTCAAGCTAGCTATGTTGATCTTAACCTTCCTGAGCATTCTAACAAGCAAACCTAGAATCTGAACTCTTATGAATCATATATTTTATCTTGAAGATAATATGGAAATCTGGATGGTTTGTCCAGATTAAGTCTCAGACCTCATTTGTTTGATCTTCATATCTATGCTTACTGTTTGCCTGATTTCCAGCTTCCCAAATTTGGCATTTTCTATGGGAATGAACTAAACTCTTTCTGCAAGAAATCAATTTTCCAAGTTCAAGAAATTCACAATACACAAAGAAAAATGCCCTCTGTAATTTATATTTCAGCTTCAACAATAGAATAACCATAGTATTTAATGAAAGCTTGAACAAACGAGCAGGAAACCATGGTAACAATAGAATAACCATAGTATTTAATGAAAGCTTGACCAAACGAGCAGGAAACCATGGTTTGTTCCTACCCTTTATTATTTTTTTTTTTTTGAAAAATGGATGTCTGAACAATTAGGTCAGGGACTAAAAGTAGAACAGCAACTCTTAAAGGAAAAAAGGACAAACATACCCATACTACAATTTTGCAACCTGTTGAGCTCAATTATTACAGGGTCAGAAGGACTATCATGGCCCCAGCTGCATCCCCCAAGCTGCCCATAATACAATTTTGCAACCTGTTGTTCCTCTTCTCACTTCCAGAGAAGACAACCGTGTCAAAAAAACTGGAGGTTTCGAGGCAATTTATGATGAAGGGTATCTTGACAAACACTGCCCATTCTCCAGGTGGGATTCACCAGAGAAAGCAGTTGAAGCCGGTTACAACTCAGCTTGATAGCTATCATTTTGTAGGTGCAACTCCTCGATCACTTTTGTCTTTTGAATTACAAAAAAAAAAATTTTAGCGTGTAGATTTGACAGCATGGCCTACAACGGTTTTGTGTGGTTATACTTTTGATTGTTGTCGAAAGTTATCAATCAAAGATTGTGCGTTAAAATAAAAAGGAAAACAAGGCAAAATCCAAGCTTCAGTCTTGTGATGGCGTCGAATACACAGGCTAATGCAGAGAATAAATTTGTTATATTCTTTTTTCTTGTTAAGCAAATTATAAATGTGACTGATTATTACTGAAACAGGCAGAAAAAGAAGTAATTGTTTATTAGTCCCTGTGCAATCAATGTATCAAACTCAAGCCAACAAAGAAAGGTTCTCCTGTTTGCAATTAGCAGAGCATATAAACCCAGGTAAGTTCATGGTTGAAGCGACTCAAAGAGATTATTTTGACGCCCAAAAAAAATAGAGAGAGAGAGAAGGCCTACATATTAGCTTGGAAGAATTCATATCCTTATGTTTTTTTTTATTCTTTTTCTCTTGTCAGAGGATAAAGACTCTTATCACCGGCCAGTGCAACATTACTGGCTTCTGCTCATTGAATCCACATAGCATTTGATATGTTCAGATTTCAGCTTCACTATCTCCAACTAAAACTAGATTGTGATGTGAAGATTATCCAAAAATCAGGTGATTCTTCTTCTTCGTTTTATATATATCATAATCTGTGTAGCCGGTGAACGCGGTTTACAGAAATCAAACACTGGACATACTTCTTGGAAAAGATTCATAGGGCTCATGTGAACTGTTCTTTTGTTTATTGTTGTCTATTTGGCTTAACAATTGTACTTCTTGTTGTGCTTTTGAACAGGTCAAATTGTGAAATCTGAAAGCAAAGCTTACAATTATCAGCCTTTGATCAAAATGTCTAATGGCCCTTTGATTTGGATTAAATGGTTGGTGAGAAGGTGACACAAAGTGGAAAATAATATCTATTGAGGTCAGTATGTTTTTTTTTAATCAATTGAATTCAAATATAAAATAGATAATCATATATCTTTGCTTTTTTTCATTTAAATATTTTTTTTCACACAACTACTATCTTTTCATTGTCAATGTGTAGACAGAAGCTTTTATTCTCTACTTTTGCAAATCTTTGAAATTTGCTGATTATTTTACAACTGGACTGAAATGTGGCTTTGATGATTATGATTAATGTGTAAAAAAAAAAGCGAGATAGGGAGATGATTAAAGGCTGTCTGGCAGAAAAAGTTGATAAGACAGGATCGAATAAGTTGTATATTTAACAAAAAAAATTGAGAATATAAAAAGAAAATAGACCGTAACATATTGGATGGATAAGAATCCAAATCATTGATATAGTTGATTGGGAAGGCCTCAAGAAACTTCAAATTCAAAGTAATTAGAGGATCAGATTCTTATTTCAAATGAGATGAATATCTTGAATATGCGTAAGTCGTGTTCTGGATATTACTTGGTAGGTGAACCCGAGAGAAAGGTTGTCTAATGCCTACCTCGTGAGTTGGACAAATCCGGACATTTGGATTAAAAAAAAAATAGAATATATATTCTATTTAGATTTTTTTTTTATGTCTAACTTTATAGTAATGATAATTGATAAAATTCTTCATATTTAAATTCAGAATAAATCACCAATGAGAAAAGTAGATTTTTTAATGGTTTATGGGTCCTAGGCCCAAATTCCAGGCCCAATTGTACATTTGTTCTTCCAATGTTTTGAGATCGGATTATATCTAATATAGGAGAAATATATTATTATATCTCTATTGTTTATAGTGTTTCTCACTTATGTTTCTCAAAAGTTTTTGTTTTCATTTATATCCCTCATCTTTTAATTTTTTTTGGATAATATCTCTGCCGTTAAATCTTTCGTGAACGAAAACTTTTGAAGGACATAAGTGGAAAAAAATTAGAAATAATAGAGATATAATAAAGTATTTCCTCCACATTCGCCGTAAAGAAAAACTCTAATTTACTTCAGCGATTTCTTCCCCCTTCATTCCTCGCGACTGTCGATTTCTTTCTGATATCGACTGGCGAATCGAATGAGATAATCATAAACCTTGTATGACCTCTATAAGTGTTACTTCTAGTGTGTTCGTGAGTATATTATTATAAGCTCTAATATGTCCGAAGGCCACTGGGAGTTGTACAAGAACTCGATACTAACATTTTGCAACTCGAATGCTTCAATCCCCAGAAGGACGTCAGCATCCCGGAAATCAATCTCTACACTGGCTTCATCCCGGAGGATCTCCAAAAGTCGGCAGCTCCTGGGCTCACCGCCCGGCCCTACCTTGCGTTCTTTGCCAGCGACCGCCACGGAGCCATCCGTTAGGAGCTCCTCTGGCTATGGAAGGGGAAGGACCCGGAGATGTCGGTATTCGAATACCTCCCAGGCGGCGTCGATGCCAAGGACTACTACTCCTTTCTGCTGCAATCGTGATTCTGCATGTGCATGAGCGAATACGAGGTGGCGAGCCCTCATGTGGTGGAGGCAATGTACGCGGAGTTTTTCCCATGATTATCGGGTTTAATTTCGAGCTTTTAGAGTCACGAGATATGCACATATGGGGTAATTTCAGTTTTTCCACTTATGTCACTCAAAAGTTTTTATTCCCATTTATATCCCTCGTCTTTTATTTTTTTCGGATAATATCCTTGCCGTCTGTGAAGATTTAACTGTAGGGATATCATTCTGAAAAAAAAATAAAATAAAAAATAAGGGATATAAATGAGAATGAAAACTTTTGAGGGACATAAGTGGGAAAATTGAAAATAATAGGAACACACACACGTTTGATATGCTGCGGACTTTACGCCTCGCGCGGACCCAGGGCACCTGGATTCAATCCCGGCGCCCTAGATTGAATCTAGAGCGCCTTGGATAGCTAAATTCACAGATAATTTTTTTTTTTATTTTTTAGGGATATATTATATGTATTTAGGTTTAAGATTTTAAAATTTAGGAGTTGGGTTATAATGAGTTTAAGTTAACAAGATTTTCTCTTAGGGTTCAAGCTTTCCTCTTGGATTATAGTGTTCAAAATTTTAAATTTTAGATGTTCATGGGATATATTATAGGTATTTAAGATTTAAGATTTTAGAAGTTAAGGGTTAGATTATAATGGGTTTAAGTCAATAAGATTTTTTCCTAGGTTCAGACTTCTCTCTTGGAGTATAGTGTTATATATATATATATATATAAATGAAACATATCCAATTTAAATCAGGAACGGATTCAAAAAGCCAACTTTAAATTAAATATGCAATTTCATTGATTTTTATTTTATAAAAGTTTCCCTTTTTAACTTGTTCTTCCATTGTTCAATTTTTTTATAATTAAATTGGATTAAATTATCAGCAAAATTCGATTTTTAAAATACAAATTTGACAAAGCCAAATAGACACAAAGGCAAACCATTAAATTTAGTCAACCATCTCCTTAAGGCAATGAAGTCTAACAACGACAAATCCTAAATCCCACTTCACAGATTTAATAAATTGACTCGTCAAAGTAAATTAACTAACTCCTTTTAATGGACGAGTTCCTGCGGAATACTCCGACAGGCGTGATAAAGCTTCTCGACTAAGATTTTACCTATTAGAGTATTACGCATTAAAAAATATTCAACTTTTTATAAAAGATGTACCTAAATTTTTGAATTTACTAAAAAGCGTATCACACTTTTAAATTTATCAAATGACATAAAAAAAATATAAAATTCTGATTTTACCCTCCACTACACAAAGTTTATCAGGTCAACGTCACAAAGTTTAAAATAATAAACAAATTTATACTATAACCTTAATAATCAATCAAATAATTTTAAAATTATAAATTTTTTAAACAATTAAATAAATTTAAATTGAGAGCTTAATAATATCTAAACAAATCAAGTTCAACCCAAATTTAATCAAACTCAAATTCATAAAAAAAAAATCAAACTTAAATAATCATTTTAATAATTTTGATTCATTTAGACTCAAATTGATTTGATTAAATAAATTTGAATACTATCGTTTACATCCCATCTCTAACTAATCTTTGACTAATGTAAGAGGGGGTGACGTGAACTAGAAGAACGACATGTCCACTTCATCAAGCACGTGATAATTAATATTTAGTGTATATGGAATTTTCTTTATTTTATGTTCCTATGGGTCTTTCTTTAGTAAATCGCTATTGGTATAACAATATTTGTTTGTGGAAAACATGTAGCTAGGGTAAGAGAAGTTGACACGATTTGTCTATATAATGTCATTAGTTTAATAATTTTATAGGTCTCAATTCGAGTTGAATATGTTCAAGTCATAAATAAATTGATATATTTATAATTAAGAAATAAGCTGATTATATATATATATATATATATATATACCCTCACCCATTTTGGTAAAAGAAATCATTTCTGCTACGTGATAATTGAAAATCATATTGGAGCAAAATCTCATGGCTAAATCTTTTTTATTCAATTTATGATGAACCATTAATATTTAACCTAAGTAATCGGTCTGATTCTATAAAATTTTTTCACTAGTCACCAGATAAATTAGGAAGTGTTTGTAGTGAATAGCTAAAAAGTCCAACATCCCCTGAATAAGTGTCTTACACACACTGTACATATCTTAATACTATAACTCAACCTTAGATTTTAAAAGCAAAAGTTTATAACATAATCGGAAGTTTAAAAAAAATATCGCATATATATATACACACTCACATGATTGCGCGTAGGTATCAGCAATTTTTTTTAAATTAATTAAAAAATTAATAATTATTTAAATATACACCCTAAATCCATTATAATACCAGTAAATATCTAAATTTATTAATTTTTAATTTTTTAAAACTAAATATTATAATCAAATTAGGAAGTTTGAACCCTAAAAGTAAAATTTTAAAATTGTATAGCTTGAATAGTATAAATCAATTGTGAAGCTTGGATCCTATGGTAAAAAGTTTTTTTTAAAAAAATACCTATAGGGTTTAGACTTTTTAATTAAATTAAAATATTAAATTAAAAAAATTAAAAAAGAATAATTTTAGGCGTTTACAATATAATCGGATATTTAGATATACATTTATAAAAGTACTAATTTCCTATTGAGAAATGGAGTACTAATTTCCTATTGAAAAATGCTATATTAAAAAAAAAAAAAAACCGCTGATACTGCACTCGTGCAGACGCATGGACTACCAGAGAAAAAGACATGACATGTGAATAACACATAAAACTTACTTGTTTAGAATGAATGGGTGGCTATATGTTAAGACATCTCACTATCGTTTGCCCTCGGTGTTATCAATCTCGTTGTGTGTATCTATATAACCTTGATCTTACTAAGACCTAGAATCGTTGCTTTCATCAAACTTTCTTGTATCCTACCTTGAGTGAATATGATTTTGCTATATTTAATTAGGGGCAATGTAATAAGTCTAATGTAATTGAGGTTAGAATATAATTGGATTATATATTATTGACTTTGCAATTAAGATTATAAAATTTTATTATTCTTTTACAATTCAGATTACATTACGTTGTAGTTTTAAAATTGTATTAAATAAAATAATCAATTTTGTTATGTAATCTTAATTACATTATAAGACTGATTATCCCCCACCAAATATAACTTTAGTATAGAGGAATACATAGTCGTTTCCTTCCATTTTTTATGGGTAAAAATAAAAAAGAGCGTTCATCCAGTGGCGTAGCCAGGATTGAAAGTTATCTGGGGCTAACTGTAAACTCTAATTGGTGTAAAAAAAATTAATTAATTCAAAAATATAAACAAAATAAAAAAGTATGTGAATAATAATTTTTCAAAGGCATGACATAA